>VYXH01001555.1:530544-572424 GCA_013397275.1 Burhinus bistriatus | reverse complement strand
AAACTCATGAACACTTAGTCCTTTCCCAGATGCCTTCTGGTCAGTTCAACCTCAGGTAGGTAGGGCGTGAGCTAAGCAGCACGTGGTATGCCAGCACCAGCCACATATTGATTGCTGCTTCTGCATCTTGGTCTCATCTTGGTTAAGACAGCCATGTGCAATTTTTTCAATATTGGTTTATTGTTTTTNCATCCCTTTGCCCAGGAGCTCAGCACAGACCCTTGGCCCAGCAGGAGAGCAGTCACAGCGTTGAGGTCCTGCTGACAGTGCGTGGCCCAGGCACTGAGAAACAAGAGGGGGAATGTGCCAGATGAGGCGTTTCTCCCTCCGTGCAGGATACTGTGCATTTACACACTCATTCTCTTCATGATGGTCCATTGCCTCTAGCAAGAGCCAGACAGAGGAGGTTTCCTTCCTTGCAGGCTGGAGTATTTTCAAACCCATTATGTCCAACTGTCATATACATATTCATTGTACATGGACTCTGCTGGGCAGGTTTTTTTCTGTATGTATTTAATTCCCATTTGTATTTAATTCCCAGCTCACTATTATCCTTCTGTAGAGCCCATAGGTGACTATTGTAACATGGAGTGTTTTAGAAAAACACTCAGCACATGTAGCGTTTTTTCTGGTTCGTTTCCCCTTCTTTTCACCAACATCCCTCACCAGTTTGAGGGGCTTTTGCTGATACAAGCAACCATTTAAGTCCATTGGAGCTGTACTGGAGGCAAAGCTCCCAGCTAAAGCCATCAACTTCATATTTAAACAAAACAAATAAAACCAAAACAAAATGNAGACAGCCATGTGCAATTTTTTCAATATTGGTTTATTGTTTTTCTTTCTTTGAAGGGTGACAGAAAACCCATAGAAAGCATGAGGTTTTCATAAAGCCAAAACTGAATTCTGTTACACTTTTGGAAGCTTTAAATACACAGAGTTGCAATACTGAAATGCTGCAAGCCCGTGTAAGATTTACTGTTGACTTTCTACCTCCTCTCTTATGACACACAGGCAGAGCCTCATAGACCATATATCAGTGAACAGGTACAAATTCCTTTGGGGTTTTTGATCTATCATTAGAGATCAGATCTATCATTAGATCTATCACCTCTTCAGTTAGAAGAAAGCAGCATGGAATATACCAGCTCTGGACATAACAAGCCTTGGATGGTTGCTCCTGTACCTTTGGTGCTGCCAGTGTTGGGATGAGTTCAGATAGCTCAAGGTCTCAGGCAGAGCCAGAGGATCAATTTCCTTTTGAACTTTTGGTCTGTCACTAGCAGTATCTGAACTGAGGCCTCTTCAATTAGAAAAGCAGCGCTATGGACAGAAGAGTCTCTACAAATATCAGTTTTAGGCTTTGTTTTTTTCCCTTTTGCCTAAAATAACGCACATACATTATTGAAAGGCCATGAGACCCCTCCTGTTTATCTCAGCTTTTGAGATAAAAAGGTAGGTGGGTTGATTCTTTTTCCTAGGTTTAGTGGCATAATACTGCTTTAATGTCTCCAGCTGGGCAACTGCTGTTTTTATGGATGTTGTTTATCTTTTTCTGCTGTTGCATTATTTAAACATTCTGTCACAGACAGTGGCACTCAGGCTAAATATTTTAAAAATCAATAAAACAAAACCCCTTCAAAATATTACTTGGGGCGGGGGGGAAGTTTTATCATGACTGTACTGGATTTCACATTTATAGCGGCCAATCTTACTGATACTCTGTTTATACTTGTAGACATTTGCAGCTAAAAGTGAGCTTCAGGAAAAAATACTAATGAAATATTGGCAAGTATACTGGAAATTATTCATCAAATTATTCAGCTCAATTCCCTTACAAAAATATATTTTGGAAAATTAAGGAGCAGCAACAAAGCATATGAGGAAAAAGAGATCAAGAATCCAACTCATCCTTGGACTGATGCTCCCTAAGAGGACAGACAGTTCAAGACCAGGTTTCACTGAAGGGTCCAAGAAAGCTTTCCTTGACTTCAATACATGAAACTCTGCCTTTATTGAGGACGGATGTGAATTACTGTTATCTCTCAAGACCAAAAAGCAATGAACATATTTGTTTTGAAAGAACACGTTCATGGTCCTTCACAAGGATTGACTCAGAGACCAATGCAGCTATCAACTTTTTTAGTTATTCCAGGAAGAAGCTTTCAAAGCTAGAAAGGAGAAAAAAAAAAAAAAAAAAAAAAAAAAACAAACAACTTTGAGTTTCTGCTTTTGTTCTCACAAAAGGGCAGCAAAAGCAAGCGTGCAATTGCTTTCCAACTACATGCTAACAGGTCAAAGGTAAAACGGCAAAAACAGTTTGCTGGAAAACTGGTTTGAATGCCTATATTGTATTTAGCTCCCAGGAATAATTTTGTCATCATACCGTGCTTCATTGGGTTGTATGGAGGCTTCCTGTCAGCATCTATCCAAGATACAGTAATAGTGACATAGAGATGGCTCCAGGAGGGAAGCTAAAGGTCTAAACAGACTAACACTAACAATTTGGGGGGGAGGGGGGCCAGGCACAGAACAGACAACCCCAAAGAAACCCCAAACCACCAGATAATTTCTTCACCTGAGAGGATGTTATACTGCAGCACTCTCTCATAGGATATTGTGACTAAAACGAGTTGGGTTCAAAAGGGTACTGGACAAATTCATGCAAAACAGATTAAACCTGACGATTATTAAAGACAGATTTTTGTACAAACAGAAATAAACCCCCCTCTAGAAGTCCCTGAACTTTACTGGATGCTGGTAAAGCACTTCAGGGCATTATCAAGGTTATGCTGCCCTTCCCGTTCCCTGCCTTTCTGGGGCTGCCTGCTCTTCCTTTGCCAAATGGACCTTAGGCCTCAGGGACCACAGCCTTCCTCAGGGTCCCGTGCTCTTCCTCCCGGTACTACTACTCCAGCCAGCTGGTAACTCACTGGGAAGGCTGCATTGATACAGCAATAGCATGATGGGAATAAAAAAGTCACTACGGGAGCCATAAAATCACATTTTAGTTGTTACACCATAACTTCTGCAAGCAGGCCAGTCCTACGACAGTTCAAACTTCACTGACAAAAAGCTTTGTTTCCCAGAAAATCTCAAACGACAACTCTCACAACATTTTTCCAAGTCCTACTGCCAGGAGCCCCTAGATAAATAATGTCCCAAGTCATTTGTAGCACAGTCATCTTCCCACAGCTATTTGTCCAAAGAACGGGCTCAAAATATCCGCAGAGCTATTCAGTGCTTCAGCAGTAAGTTACAAATATTTATTGATTTAGCTTTCCAACAGACTCAAGCGTTCAGCCTGTTATCTAGCATGAAGGTACATATCCCCCTCTTAAGTCCTGCCAGGAAAGTAAAGGATTTCTGCCAAACTAGTTTATTGCTATTCTCTTTCCCCCATGGCTATCAATACCACAGAGACCTGTATATCGGCCTTCTGCGCAGGGACTGATTTTATCCTCCGGTCTGCTGCAAACATGGTGAGATTGACTGGTGCCTTCCCCATGGACCTGCTTTTCCCCCAGGGCAGCACTAAGAACGGAGCACCCTCTTCACCCTAATCTGACTAAATGTTTATAACCAGTATTCTTCCTGCAAACTGCATGTGTACATATTTTTATGTGACAGAAGCAACCATTACAGGGAGAGGTACAATCCAGCAATGCCACCAGATGATTTCCCATACAAGTCATCTTATTAACTCCAGCTTTGTTTGGTGCCAGACATGCTAATAACAGGAGACCGTAAGAGCTTGCTTCATAAACATCCACTGTACCCGATACAAAACAGAGTTAAAGAAGAGACCTCAATGGTAGTAATTCTTTCTCTACGTAAAAACAGGTCCAAGATGAACAGATAGCTTGAAATCTTCCTTTCAAACGATTGCATATTCACTGATGTAGTTTCACGAGCTCACTGTTCATTGCACCCTGGCAGACACTCTGCACAGTGCACGCTTATAAAGCTACTAGCTAAATCTGATGGTTTACATTCCCTGAGGTTTTGTCCATGTACATTTAACATAATGCTTATCAGCTGTAAGTGCCATAGGGATAGGATTTTTAAATTATTCCAAACAGCCCATAACTAAATTGGCCGAATAAATTGCTGTCGTTTTAGGTTCAATTCAGCATACACATCATTTTGGTGCTGTTATAGACAAAAAGGCCCTGAAGATGCCTTGCTTGCTGTCCACTTACTAAGCAAAAGAATCATGATCCAGCTGTTACCGCATTTCACCTCACAATGGATTACCAACCGCTGATGCACTATTGAACAGAGAAAGCCAAAATCTCTTTAAATCTCAACTTCCCTGTTGTTTTGTTGGTTTTTTTTTTTTAATTTCAGTTTTATTAATATGCCTCCTCTTCCTCTTTGAAATAATTGGTGGTTGCTCAGTCACAAACATACCTTTCATCATTTAAAAAGCCCACAAGTCTCTTTATGCCAACTCTCTCCTCCTGCATATATGAAGTGCAGCCCAGCAGGCATTCGTTAAACCTCTCCTTTGAAGTACTATTGTTCGGATGTCATGGATGTTTCTTCCAACCTGACCTTATGAAAGGGGTGATACGCTTTTCACTCTCTCATTTCCACATAATTTAGAGTCCATGTAAAGCAAGGAAATGAGAAATTATGCCTCTGTACATTTGAAAAAACACAGGTTTAAATGGTCGTCCCACCCGTGACACCAGTTCCCTGCCACTTCAGCTTGCTCACAGCGCCCTGGGGACCCTGCAGCTCAGCCTCCACACAGAGAAAAGCCAACGCCTGCACGGACTCTAAAAGAACCTTATTTTATCCCCCCAGAGACACTGACCCAGAGCACCAGGCGGGCACAGACAGCACACAACTCACTCGTGTGCTGCTGCCCAGCCCTGGGAATCTACTTTGCTTTAATTGAGAGAAAACACCTCTCCACCGCCCTCCACTACCCCTTTGCCCCAGCCACCCTCTAAACAAACAGGTAACGAGCACATCTTCCAGGACACACAGGGCTACGTACAGAAGCAAACAATGACGTGAACAGTTGATGCAGCATGAAATGATACATTGCGAACTCACGCACGTTTATGCATCTAATGCCAGACCTGCGCACGCACAACTGTGTCAGGTGCATCTCCTGGAGAGACAGCACATCCTCCTATTCCGCTTCGAAGAGCTGCTGCTCAAGTAGGTGGGGACATGCTCTGCAAACGCTTCTGGCACCTTCAGTCATCATCAAGTCCGTATCCACACGTTGCCAGCAGGCTCACCCTTGGCCATGGCTCAAGGCCTAAAGCACTGCCACGCTATCAGCCACTGCTTTCTGTGCCTGCACAGGAAGAGCTCAGACTGTGTAAAGAACATCTCCTAGGCATTTCTGCCAACAACAAGAACAGCTTCCTAGAGCATCTCGTCTCTGCTCTTTTGGAGTTCTTCTGTATTCCCTGGATTTTTGCTATGCCTTCATTATTACAACCTTTATATTGATGTCTCATTTCATTAGTTTTATGCTAACAAAATAATTTTGTTGACTTCAGTCCACTTCAGTCTCCGTGGTTTTTTGTGCAGTGCTAAATTGCGACTGACTCTACACGTGAACCTTTCATACATAGCAGTAGTAGCTAGAAACTGAAGAATATCTTCTCTCAGGTATTTGGGGTAGATAAACTATATTAAGGGAACATTAGAGAACTATGTTTTGGGGAACTGTATTTTGAAGGTGAGTTTGAAGACGAAGACATAGCAAAAGAGTGATAACCCTTGCTCTTGCATCAAATAAGCAAAGTACTGCACTAAACAGACAGAAAATCAAGTTTTTTTGCTAAATAATGTTTACAGAGATAACATGATCCTTCTGTGCAGTTTGCAGTCCATGGTGGTCTTGACACACTAGCCTACTTCATTCTGAATTTCAAGTACTAAATTATCCTTCAAAATTTACATGGTGCATATATATTTAAATTTTCCATTAAACAGTTCTTTGCTTTTTTCTCTCTTTTTTTTCCTACCTGTTAAAAAAAGAAAAAAGAAATCAATTGTTTGGATAAACATATTCTTCCAAATTCTCAGATGGCTTATGCATCATTGTTCCTGTACCTTCAGCAGGATTAAATTAATAAAAAAAAAATTACTTTTTATTCTTATTCTCTCATTCCACTAAACAGAATACTTGGGAGCTGACCAGGTAAAAAGCACGTGCCAACATCCCTTTTCTGTCTGTATTTGAAAATGAGTAACAAAGTGGTAGTGTTTCAGCAAACCTCTGCCACCTAGCATTTCCAGACTATCCTTGAGATCTAAACTCGTTAGGCTGACTATCAGATACTAATTTTTACTTTAACTAATTCCATAGGAAAAAAGGCTTAAGAGGAACATAAAGTTTAACCTAAGAAAATTATAGCCTCTTACGTTAGAATGGATTGTTGTTCTTACAAATAATTTATCTACTTTCTTCTCTTACTTCAGTCGGACTTCAGAGAACAAAGTTTAAGCTTTAGAGTACTCATTTGTAATAACAAGTGATCTAAAAACAAACAAAAAAATGCATAAATGCACTTGTTCCAAAAGCACTGGAAGCCAAACAAATAACTTGAAGGAAATATTGCTCTGTAACACTGGACTCCCCATGATACAGAGCATAAGGAAAAACAATTCTGTGAAGAGCTGTAGGGAACTTCAGTATTTTTTTTTATGATAAGCATCTAGGTTTTGATAGGCAAAAAGTAAACTGAAGAACCAGAACTTTCCTTTCCAGAACAGAAAATCAGGAATGGGTATTGGAGACTAAATAAAAATTATATTGCTCAGACACCATGGAGTCATTCATTTTACCTTGGTTACTAGTGATTTTCTATATCACTGAAGAGATATTCAGAGATAATATGGCTTCAGCCTTAAAAAAACCCCAGACCACAGTCCCCCAGTAGCAAGCAGATTATACAGCACATTGTACAGATGCAAATGAAGCCACCACTAAAGATACGTGCAGAGGATTCAATTCTGTTTTCTACCTTAGCTTTTATATGCCAATTGCCTGCCTTGTTTCAAATAGTTGTTCCTCAGCCAGTGAAAAACACCTGCTGTTTCCATAGATGTTAATCTTTCTGCAGCCCAACAGGAGCTCTGCTCCAACCGCTCTTTCAGAGAATATAAGGATTTAGGATGCTGCAGACACCCACTTTCTTGGGCAGTCAGAGCTTATTCCCTTTACAAAGCCAAGAGTAGATATAGTCTCAGAAGGACAGGATAAACCAGGCACAGCAAAACCTGCAGAACGCTGGCAAAACCCTTATTCCCCTATCTGTACAATTCCAGTCATAATATATCATAGAAATTCTGGAATTAAAAATGCAAAAGGCTCCAGGGAGACCTCGTTGTCAATGGACATGTTACAGACATTCCACAGGGGTGTTCCATAGACTAAGGGAATGATATTCATGTATTATATCAAAGGACGGGGAGGGAGAGATAATGAGAATGTATTGGATAGTGTGGGACCTGTGCATGAAATTTGCCACAGAAGTTGTTGATGCTGCTTGCCTGGAAGTGTTCGAGGTCAGGCTGGATGGGGCTTTGAGCAACGTGATCTAGTGACAGGTGTCCCATAGCAGGGGGGTTGGACTAGATGACCTTTAGAGGTCCCTTCCAACCCAAACCCTTCTATGATTCCCTCTGTCAGCTTTGCTCAGCTCATGAAGATTTACAGCAAAACTTGGATGCTCATTCAGAGATCACAGAATAAGGGACAAGGTGCTGTTTCATAACCTAAAAGGTGAAACAGTTTGCAGATTGGCAAGAAAGGACATTAAGGATTTCTGTTTACAGATCATTATAATCTTGCAAACACAATGGCCGCAGAGCTGACATGTCTTCCCACAAAGAGCCAGACAGCTGCTCACAGGGAAAAGCATGCAATAACCAAAAATTATCAGAACACATATTTTTCCCTCCTGATACCGAGCTCTGTTGCCCTACCAAACTAATTCAACAAATTAACATTTGTCACCGTTCATAACTTCTGGTAATCCATCCTGTGCTGTATTTGATACACCTAAAGATGGAGGCTGAGTAGTAAATGGCTGTCTTGAATGTGATCGTATTTCTTTTACTTCTGCTTCCCACAACAAGAAAACAACCCATTGCACATACTCAAGTTATAATTCTAAATAGTAGTGCTCAACATTTAAACCACCAAGACTCTGCAGCTAATAGAGCACACATATGGGATGATGGGCCCTATTTCAGGCAAACAAGCAAGATGCTGTTTGTGCGCACAATGCCTAGCAAAAAGGGCAACGGCCCCCATCGGGGCAGGGAGAAACCGCTGTAATATAAATAATTTGCAAAAGAAGATTTCATTTCACGTCTGAACTCAGAAGAGATATAAAAATAATCTATTGTGTCTGGGATTGACATTTTAGATAACGCTTAGGTCAAGAAAAGTTTCCTGATGCTCTTCATTTACTATTGCTCCCCAAGAGTCAAATCCTTCTCCCCATCCCATGGCCTCCACATTTTCTCCTAATTACAAAGCTGTTTTCCTCCAGTCAAGATATAGAAGTGATAGATTGTGACTTATGTAATTACAGCAGCTCATCTAGCTCAAACTGACGGCATCAGTTAATCACATAACTGCTGCCAACAATAACAAAGAGGAACAAAACACAGTTCGAAACAGAAAATTAAGTCAAATAAATTAAAGAACAAATAACCCTGATGGAATCATAACCTACTCATAGGCATTTTATGAGCAAAATTCATCTCAATAAATCCAATAAATTCTGTAGTTATCCACTCAATACTGCTTCCATGCAAGTGGATGAGATTTTACAATTAATTTTAGAAAGAAACAATAAACCGCTATATTAAAAATCAAGACAATATTCTATCAGCTCTTCTGTGTGCCTGAGAGCCATCTCCTATTCAGGTGTTAAGTGGATTAACTTATATTGCAATATAAGATGAAATCAAGTTTGCCTGGCTAGAATTAATTTCCATTCTATTTATGCAGAGTTACCACTGACTCTGAAAAGCTTTTAAGCTATTTAGGAACTTGTCTATAAATGGAAAAATCTGCAAGCCTCAAAATAATGGTTTGAGTACTCATTCTGGTCGCGAATACTCACGTTCAAATACTTCATCTACCTAATCTGAAATATCTATTTCAAACCAGGTATCTCTCTCCAGGCAGGTGTTGTGACCACCAGCCCAGCATTCTTGGGAAGTTTCTCCAGCTGCTTTGCTGGAGCAGCTCCATTTTGTACAGCTGATTTCACCGAGGTAGATAGAACCTCTGCCTTCTGTGTCTATAACAAGTGCTCAGACTACTTTGTCCCATTCTCTGCCCCAATATTTAACTTTCTACATAAGGTAGAGAGTAATGCATCAAGAGGCCATCTGTTTCCCACATCAGCTCCACTGTCCACCTGGAGCTGGATACAAACTATGACCATCCAAAGATGTTGACTATGATTTCAAACTGGGAACCCTCCAGCCCCCAAGTTCATTTGCTTGGAGATCCTCATGTTTGCATCATTAGTTCAATGGCTAGTAATTATCTCCTTTTAAGGTCAGCATATACAGCAGCTGGTATGCTCAGAGTAGTTACTAAAACCAATTTAATTAAGGTAAACAAATCACTAACAGCTCATCACCTAAAAAATTTTTTAAAAAAATACAAAAGAAAAAGCCATGATGCATTAACAATCAGCCCATTAAACTTTGGAAATATTTCACAGCAAATCAGCTCAGGAAGAAGACTGCAAATCCTCTTAATTAGAGCTTGTTATGTAGCTACACGCATGCACAAACAGGCCCGCATTTCAGGAAAACATGTTAGAGGACTTTCAAGTCTTGCAAGCAGAAGCAGAAGTTAACCTCTTCTTAGCCCCAGAACTAGAGAGAAAGCAGAAAAGCTTCATCCTCCCTGCTAACAAAATTAGGAACACATAAAAAAAAAAAATCTACCCCTACATTCAATAATCTTCCAAAGCCTTACAAGCTTTTATAGTATTAGACTAGTTATCCTCAAGAGAAACACAGATGGTGCTCATTCACTGCAGTCAAAATTAGGTTAGGTTGGCCCGGGTTTTGAGATACCGGCCAGCAAAGGCCACATAGAACGAATGACGGAAATAGGGGAGGATGGGTAGAACCCAAATACCATTGCACAGCTTTCATACTGACGTGAAGCAGGTCAGCATAGGGAAGGCAGTGACACTGCCATCAAGGACTTCTGATTAATAAGCAAGGTAGCACAGAATGATCTCCGATTCAATGCCTGCTTAATGCTACGTATCTTCTCCTCATATCTTCATTTGCTATGCACCAAATAAATTATGAGGCCACTGCGAAGGCACTGATGAAACAAGAATACCTGTGTGATGTTAACAGAACATCATAGCACTTACATTAGAAAGAAAGTATTCAAAGAAGGAAAACAGCTTTGGGGAAAAAGATTTTGAGACAACATCAGTGACTTTCCCTATTGCCTTCAAGAGAACATTACCACGGGCACGGAGTAACGCAATGGTAAATAATAACTGAGCAACTTAGGATGGTTAAGGGGGAAGTGAGTGTTGACATATTTGACCACATAGTTCTTCAGATGCAAGAGGAAAAGCAAATTCAGGTAACAACACACAAGAAGTGTATTGTCGTATCACAGGGCGGTTCATTCTGTGTGAAAAACAAGTCAACCCATCAGACTCAGTCACAAGTTAATTGTGAAGTACCACATTTACAAAAGCTGGTTTGCTCCCCTATAAAAGTGAACAAAAGAAGTGTTTGCTTAAACAGCTTAATTAAGGCATTTTTTAAATTTAGATGCAATACTGCAGCCTTCCGCAGAAAGCCACAAGTCTGACCCGGCAAAGAAAACAGAAACACAGCACATCAGTTCGGTAATTAAGGCTTCAGCTCGTTAGTTCTGCCTGCGCTCCTCGTGCTTAAGATTTCTGTTT
Source organism: Burhinus bistriatus (assembly GCA_013397275.1). Lineage (NCBI taxonomy): Eukaryota > Metazoa > Chordata > Aves > Charadriiformes > Burhinidae > Burhinus > Burhinus bistriatus. The sequence goes on along the minus strand of VYXH01001555.1, from coordinate 561,478 downwards.
GTGTGAGGAGGTATCAGCTCCATTATAGATAACACATACAGCCCACGTCTCACAAACCAGTTCCCTCTAACACAGATGGGAGGTTTGTGTCACGACTTTCTAACACTCCTGATACATCAAACCTGTGGTGCTCTTAATTGTTTTTTGCATTCTGACTTAAAGAAGAAAGCAGACTTTGCAATAGTATTAGGACCCACTACAGACAGAGGTAACAGCATTTCGAAGTGATTTCTCTCTAAATGACTTCGGGAGGCATCATGGGGGGAAGGTTAAGTAGCTATAAGAAAATACCAGCACAAGAATAATTTATAATATTCTACCATTGCTTCAGTGAATCTGGAAGCAAGAAGGTTTAAAGCCATCACAAGAGTGGATTTCTGGTCCAACAGGAAGAGTAAGAGCAAGAAACACAACTGACACTAAGGCAAAGGAAAATAATATTGCAACCTCCGAGAATGGCGGACCAGAATCAACAAGCCAGGCCTTTGCTGGTCTTTCCTGAACCTTTCCTATAATCATAGAATGGTTTAGGTTGGAAGGGACCTTAAAGATCATCTAGTTCCAACCCCTTGCCATGGGCAGGGACACCTCCCACTACACCAGACCAGATTTCTCAAAGCCTCATCCAACCTGGCCTTGAACACTTCCAGGGATGGGGCTTCCACAGCTTCCCTGGGCAACCTGTTCCAGTGCCTCGCCACCCCCACAGTGAAAAATCTCTTCCTAGTATCTAATCTAAACCTCCCCTCTTCCAGTTTGAATCCATTACCCCTCGTCCTATCACTACATGCCCTTGTAAAAAGTCCCCCTCCAGATTTCTTGTAGGCCCCTTTCAGATACTGGATCATGAGACAATGCTCTGCTTCCATAAATTCAAGGATTCACAGCCCTTCGGGGGTACCAGTTAAGCCCTAGGGTAAAATTCAAGGGCAACCGGGGGAGTGACTTTGTTTCAGAGCCCTCCCCTCTCCCAGGGCAAACCTTCTCCATTCTCTGCTGCAACATCACCTTGTGCACAGACACTTGCACTAGCCGGAATCCTCCGGTTCAGGAGAGGTCTCTGCAAAGATCTGCCCAGGGAAGCCAGATCACTGGATTAGCCTTTAAAAGGGATGAAATCAAGAGTAACTTCCATGTTAGGGAAATCCACCAGTGCAGCTAAACAGCAGGTCCCTCACTGATGCCCTGCTCCAGCTGCTGTAGTGGTCTGGGGAGTACGGGGTTACCAAGCAATGCCCTGCACTGCTCACGGCGTCTGCTAAAAAAGCTGGGCCCTTCTCATGAAAACCTCCTTGTGTAATATAAAACAGTTCTCTCTCGATGTCATGCCTCAAAAGGGAGGCTACGCAGCAAGTTAGCTGCAGACCCTGCCCTGTCTGCACAGTGGGTAACTATTTTCATACCAAATAGCATCAGAACAGATTGCTTTTGTTTAGCCTCTTTGGGCTGCAACAGTGGTGATCAAATAGAAGTCCCAAGCACTGGTTTAATTAAGCAGTGTCACTAAGTTGTTTATGCTAGACAAGAGCTCCTGATAACATTGCAATCTTTATTTTTAACTCCTTTACTGAAGAGTTAGAATCATACAATGGCTTAGGTTGGAAGAGACCTTAAAGATCATCTATTTCCAACCCCCCCCCACTAGACCTGGTGTGTGTTGAGAAAAAGCACCATCTGTCCTCTATTTTGGTCATCCCTTAAGCACTCATTTTCAAAAAAAATGCTAGGAGAAGGGCGTGCATTTTTGCATGTTTACTATAAGCAAATTCCCAAACATTTAGAGATGCTTTACGCAGACCCTGTTGTAAAGGCCTTTCCATGACAATTCTTGTATTCAAAATACTATAGCCAAAAGGTACTTTAAATGGACAGATGAGTTGCTACCTGATCTGACAGAAGAGTTCCTAAAAGCTCAGAAAAGTCAATGAAAACATTAAGGGCTTAGCCTTTGGTCATCAGTGAGGAGCCCCTCTAAACGTAAACCAGAAACGACTACACGTACTGCTTCAGGTATACAAGGCATCGGTTTAACTTGTCAAAGACCAATACCAGGACTTCAACCAGGACGTTAGGGCTTAGGAAAGGTGAACTTACCAAAACAGGAATCCAGGCAGAAGCTAGAAGCAGCTGCACGTTTTCCCCCCAGTACCACCTTTCAGTGCCCAAACCTCAGCATCACGTGGACCCGGGTTATTCCCAGGGTCCCTTCAGCCACGTGTCTCCCTGCTGCAACACCCTGGACAGGCTATAGAAACCCTTTAGTTGCACAGATTTTTTGCTGCCAGGTATTTTTACCTGCACAACCCAACCAGCTCCTTCTGCTCCCATAGAGGTAAATTATGTCCTCTCAGGCACGGTGCACGCGTCAGCCTAAAGGTAGAAAGCCACGACACTATTATCAGCCCCTTGAGTCTCAGAAGTGTCATTTGATCAGGTCTGGTTCTATTTCACTCACTCCCCAGGCGCTTCACGTAGGAAATAGCTTGCCTACCACTTCATAAAATGACAAGTTTTACCTGCAATTTTTAACAGCTTCACATAATAGGAAAAAATATAATCGAGATTTTTTTAAAAAGCAGCTTTAAAGCAAGTACAAACAACTCTCACTCCTGGAAAAACTGCATGGAGCTGTTTAGCTGTAAGTACACCAGGAGAAAATATTACCTCTCCTGGCTTGCCTGGTGTTCATGCCTTGGGGGGAGCAGGTTTTCCCGCAGTCATGGTGGAAAAAGAGAAAAATGAAGCTGTAGGTCTGCTTACAGAAGGAAACAAGTTGGCAGCAACGAAATATATTCAGCACAAGCCATGCAACCCCTTCTGCTGCTTTGCCAGCCTCCCAGAAAGCCAAAAGGTTAAGTGGGAACAGCGAGAAATTCTTCACTGCCCTAGGAGTCAGCATTTGTATCAAGACACAGCATGGAAGTAGCGTTAGCTGCGTTCAGAATGGCAAAACAACTGCTACACATGCACTACGCTGAAGCCTCAGCATATACTCCCAAGGGGTTTTATTTGTTGGTTTCTTCTAAGGTAAGCAAGGTGGTAGCTGTCTGCCTACAGAGAGGTGGAAAAAATGCCACCCATATCAATTCTTTTACAACTCATGCAAGGCCATACAAGCCATTGACAGCTGAAGTGCAGCTTGAGAAATCATCCTCCACTTACTGATGTCTTTTGGAATCCATCTACCTGACCAATGCCCCCAATTCAATTACTTCTGTGGAATTTAGATTGGGCACAAGGGAGAAGCAAACAACTAGAGATGTTGCGCCCACAGGCATTTCAAATTAAATACGGCTTGAGACACTGAGCAGAGGGAGCAGTAGATGGCACAGTCTATTTTGACAAAGACGAAGATTTAACTTGCTTTTGCATAAGTTATTAGCATCACCTACATAAGCCGCAATGGAGTGTTTCAGCATGTTTCTCCAGAAGTGGTTTACATTTCACTGTTACCGATTTATGGTAAAAAGGGCACTGATGAGAAAAAAGTTACCTTTGTATTAATTTTTTTATTATTGCTTTATTTCAGAATTTTATTTTAAATTGAGTATACATTACCTACTTCTGTCAGGCTATGGAGTCCGAGGCACACAAATGAAATTTCAAGCATCATGCTGCTGATACTGCACAGCCTGGATCTTGTGAGATATGACCAGAGTGAATACAAAATATTTCTATTACAAGCACCACGTGAAAAAGGTCTTCAAGAATATGCTCTTCAGGATCATCATTTTGCAACATCTGTTTCTCAAGTCATCTTCAGGTGGAGAGGAATATTTTAAAAATCTATTGATTTCAAGTATTATATTTATTTTGTCTGGTGATCTAGGATTATTCCATAGTATGAATTGGCTTTTTTAACCCAAATTGTGATTTGCCATGTCTGTCTACAACACTTAAGCAACAGAAGAGTCAAAATTTAAAGTACACTAACCCGAAGCTGTAGTCTCACAGCCAGTGAGATGTGTTTGCATCCCCATTGCTGTAGGAAAAAAAAAAAAATTATCGCCAGCTCTTCCAAATACAAACTTAGAAGTCCACATTTGCACAAACAACATAAAAATTTGCAAGTGACTTTGCAAAACAAGGAATGCATGGTCTTTACTCCTGAAAAAAAAGGGGGCGGGGGGAGAGAATGGATATTGATGGCAACCGAGGCAGCACTGAAAGAGACCCCGTGAAGACGGGTATAGAGAGAAGTTTGGCTTAACAGTTTTGCACAGGCACATAAAAGAATTTTTCCCTGCATACAGCTTTAAGTAGCTGAAGACTAAAGTTGGATCTAGAAATGGAGTTCATGTGCAATTTTGAGGAAATGGAGAATAGTTAATTCAGTATCTACAGGTTAAATAAAAACATCCGACAAAAATGGTCTTTAATTATATGACCAAAGAGGCATCAAGTGAAGGGGAAAAAACAGCCTTGCAACACTTCAGAAGAAAGAAGAAAGAGGCAGAAAGAAGGGATGGGGAGTGGGGGTGGGGTGTTTGCAAAAGATTACATAAAAGAAAGGAAAGCCAGGGAAGATCAGAGGTTCATCCACATGCAAGAGATGCAACTGTACATGACTGAGGACTTTTTTCTCATGCAGTGAACCAAACCAGCTAACAGGAAATTCAGACTGTGTGTTGAGAGCAGGGACAGAGGATGGAGAACAGAGGATGAAAAAGATCTCAGTGGTTCGATGGAATAATCCACTACTTATTCTCCACACTGAGTTGCATCCCAAGATTCTCATATCAATTACTATACTGGATTTGGAAACAAAAACAAAAAGAAGGAAGATTCCAGCAATCTTCAACAGAATCCCTTTCATCTCCTGAAAGGGCAAAGAGGCAGGACAGGACAAGCAGTCTGTTCTAAAGAAGTTACGGTGCCTAGTCCCTGCAGGGCAGTCAAAGCCCTGAAGTACAGGCTTAGCTTTGTTCCAGGCTAAAGGCTATTCAGATAAGCTAATAAAATTAAAGTAAGGAAATGGAAACTTCCATAGAAACAAAATCTAGGGAGCTTAATGCATTCTTTTTAGGGGAAGGTTTCATCCCATTCCAGATTTCTTACCAAAAAAAAAAAAAATCAAAACATATTAAACCAGGGATGATAAAATTTAGGAAATTTAATGTCTGTAAGTGTGGAAAAAAAGTAAGAGACAAGAAGTGATCTGGACTTAAACAGGCTTGCTATATTGTTCTCAATGGGATAAAAATCTTGGCTCTTCCTTTAGAAATAGTATTTCACAGAATTTGAACTCAAATGCATAAGGAAAACATGTAAAATAAAATGAGGCGAAGGAGGCATAAATAACCCTTTCTTACCACCGAAAGATAACTAAGTTTTCTAATACATTTCCCTTATTCTAGGTCTCATCCATCATCTGCTTGACGTAGTACCACAATGTATTTAAATTGGGAAATGCTACAAATTCCAAGAGGGAGTAGAATATAATATAGAAAGAATTAGTATTTCAGCTCTTAGTACCATCTAAGAGAAGGCGAAGGTTCAGAAACACAACGGAAGGTACAATTTGTGCACTTCGCACTAAGAATTTTGCCAATAAAAGGACTTCACCATTTGAAGACATCCAAGATGGATTTCAGTATCTCACCAGTGGTCTCATGCCCGTACATTCGGACAGCAAAGGACCAGCTCAGTTCAAGTGCGCTAGCTGGGGAAGCCAAACACAAAGTGATTCTTTGTAAATGCTTTGAGATCAAAATATCCTGTGATCTCCTAGTCAAAAAAAAAAGTTGCAACACTGGAAAAATTTTAAAAGCAAAAAAGAACATTTCTAAAGGTTATTTTTCAACTCAATTTTATGTCAAAATTATTTCATCATTTTAGTTGATGACCAAAGTCTCTTGCCCTGTGTTTGCATGCATCCAAAACCAAACTAATCACTGTGATCCCCATGCTGCCAGACTCATAATTCCGAAGCTGTATTTTAGCCACCTGAACCTGACAGAATAGGCTTGTTCTGCATACTTTCTTTTCATGAAAGTTACCTAGAGAACAAAGACCTTCAAGTCTGCACCTTGTCATGTTTTCTTGCTTGCAAAATAATCTGATACTGTAGCAGTTCTGTGATTTCCGAATCAACAGGTTTTAACTGTCATCACCACAATCGGGTACCCAGGGGTTTTTTTGCCCATTTTTTGGCAGAGCTGGGTGTGTGCGGCCTTTTTAAGAGAGCATATGACAACACTGAAAAACTTATTTAAATTTTCAGCTTGACAGATTTGTCCCTACACAGAATCCAGACAAGGCAAACTGACTGAAGAGCCTTGAAAGAAAATTGTATCATGAATATGCACGTAACGGCACCAAAGATGACTCATGAAAAACTTAATAGATCCCTTTTGCAGATTTAGTTTTCACACAGAGGGACAAATTGTGCACTTCATGGAAAATATGTAAGATTATCAGATGAAAAATAAATAATAATTATTGTCCCACTGCCCACTTTTATATGAAGAGAACTTTTTTTTCAAGTTTTACCCCAAGAAAAATTAAGTTCCCACAGCACAGCAATGGTCTTGGATACAAGCAAGTAACAGAAACAAGACACTTTGCATAAGTCAGCCATTATTCCATTTCTGGTTTGTATTATGCTCCTTACTGTACAGTAACTTAGCTTGCAAGCAGTAGTAAGATAAGGGGCAGATTATGAAAAATATTCTTAAACAAAGGATATTGACAGTTTTTAGCACATCACTTGTGTTCCACAATGGCTGATGCATCTCAGAACCAGCTGTACCAATGAAATATGTATAGCCCGAGGTAAGAAGAGTTCCCAGGTAACTCCCTAAATGCTACACCTAACATTTGCAAGCAAGACTGCTGCTTTCTGTGGTATTTGAATGATGATATCCTTGGCCATTTGAAAATTTCAACTGCAGTTCAGATTTTTTGAATAACCATTTTGGAGTCTAAGAGGAAGCAAATAAAACCAAGTTAATAACATACCTGATCACTGTGAGAGCACTAGCTCCGTTTCTCAACTTTGGTGCAGCACATGGTTCTAAAAAGACAACTCGCAACTACTCTGCAGAAGCTGCCAAAGGAAAAAGCAAAAGCTTTTGGACAGAGATGGGTCAACAGGCATTTCTTTGGACCCTGTCTCTTACTGGGCTAAAACTAGCATGTCATATTCACCAATAAAATATTGACCCAGCAGATCGAGTTTTAGAAATTGTTGACAATCTTCATTTGATCACGCAGGTACACAAAGACAGTTCTGCTGAGCTACTGAAGAGAAGTTCAATGCAGAATGGTGCATCCAGGGCCCAGGTGGTCCACATCCTGCTCAGCACTGGTTTCCTTCTAGCAGAGTAGCTCACACTGGCCAACACCAAGATCTGACCTTGTCTTCACCCAGCTGCAGGCCTCAAGATCTCAAATGGCTTGTGGGAATAACAAACGTAGACTAAGCATATGATTAAGCCTTAGTTCCAGATGTCAGAACTATTCGTCATGTTTCCCCTCCATCCCTCTTGCACTGAATTGTGACAGGTTTAAATTCTTTTCACAGTTGCTGCATCTTGCAAACTTACTCAAATTTATTTTCAGTTAGATTTCAGACCAAGATCAAAGTTTAAAGGAAATCACTTAAGCAGATGTATCATGAAAAGCAAAAGGAATCTCAAATGCAAAACTTTAAAGCCAGCTTATAAAGAATTCAAAGACTCAGTTACTTTCATTACAGGAAAATTAAACTCCATTTATTCCTGGATGCAATCTAGAGTGAAAACAAGAATTAGGACAATTGAGAAAAATTTCATAAAGAGAAGAAGCCCTAATTTGGAGAAAGGTAACTATATCCTCGCTTTAGAAGGAAGTTAGTCATCATGGCAGCTAATCTCCAGCCATTTCTAAATCTTCATGTCACCAGAGAGAAGGAAGGAAGCTGCTGGCACACACTTCTCTTCCTAACACCAAGCTCTACCCACACTGTCATCACACAGCCTTGAGGCATTCAATCTGCCACCATGGCATCTGCCTACCTGCCCCATGCCAGATTTTGGGAGAATAAGGCTGAGCAAGTTAAGTGAGCTAACAGATGAATAATAGAAATAGTGCTCAGTAGCAAAAGCTAAAGCTAATTATAACTTGTCAGACAAAAACCAAATGCAGTAGGGTTGGTTTTTTTTTTTTAATTAGTTGAAATTCGACAAAAAGCTTTTGGTCAAGTTTCCTGATTAAAGGAACCTGATTTTAAGGTTCAAAGTTCCAGGACAGCTCTGCCCCATTTTCTTTCTTGGGGTCACGGATCCAAGGCCTTCCAGCACCTACAGGTACAGGCCTACCATACAATGGAAGATGGAGAACCTACAGCTGGAAACTGGTCTGCAGCTCTCTGCTACACCAAGATTCCCCAGGACCTCTAGGACACAGTGAGCACTTTTGACTCCTGCAGAAATCTCAGCTCTGGCAACTTCACAGTCCAAATTACCAGCTGCACAGAAAGATCCTTCATAACCCCACCCCCCTGAGTTCCCAGGCTTCTTACTGTACAATTGTTGGCATGAACTCCCTGATATCACAACCCTTCAGCCACCTGAATGTTTCCAGAGGCTGGAAATCTCACGGCTTCCCGGTTCCACAGGCACCAGCGTATCAATACTGCACATCAATATAAGTGAAACATCACCATCATTTCTTTAAATAACTTTTTCTGTCTCCAACAGATTTCCAACTAAATGGAAGAGAACGCCAGGTTATCACATAGCTCGGAAACAGGCCACATAACGAAGAATTAAGTTATGCACAGAGTAATACTAGCAAAGCAATAGAGAGGAGAATTTATTTGTATAATACACGAACACATGTAGATGTTTCAAGACAAGCCCTGTAGGCAATTTTGTTTCACGTTATGAATAGCGTGGTTGTTTCTAACTCCCAAAAAACAGGAGGGGTTGCCATCAGCAGTATTCATTGTCTTTACTCATACAACTCAAACCCAAATCCCCTTACCAAGCAGTGCTTCAGTGTTCCCTTCAGACAAGGAAATAACAAACTTCTGCTTTTGAAGATGGGGGTATATTCCTTTCCCATTAATACCCTGTCATGGTTCTTGTGCCCAACATGATGGCTGTAACCATAGGACCAACATTTTACAGCAACTTCAAGATAAGTCTTAGGCTATGCTTACATCAGCAAGAAGCGTGACATGAGAATCTGACTTGTAGAGTAAGTCATTTGGCGCTAAGAACTCAGCTTTCACTCTGCACGTGTTCCAAAGGGCCACACTTCAAACAAAATCTTACCTGGTGCAGTGGACTGAACACTTGCCAAGTAGCCAAGTCACACAGTATGTGTCCTGCAGTTTAGCTTTATCAGAGAACCACCTCAATTCATGCACTGACACCATCTCACGATGCAAACTGAAGTGTGAAAAGCAGGGAAGACTCAGAGATTTATTTCAAGAGCATTCAACTGACCCAAGATAAAACTGGCAGCGTAGGTGCACCCTTGTTCTCCCAGCAGCTTTCCACACCACCAGTATCCCTCATGACTGCGGGAACATGCAGCACTGAGATAAGATCCATTCCGATAACCCTCGCTCCAACTCAGTTTAATTCTTTTCAGGCTTCAGCATCTATCCTGCTATAACAGTCATTAATCTACACAATCCAATTTTAGCTAAGCAGGCCAAGAAATCATCAAACTGTCATCCCTTAAAAGTCTTCTCTCCCCATTGCAACTGTGGTCAAATTTTAGTTATAGATGATGAAAATTCAGACTGGGTAAGAAGACCCCAATTTTTTTGTTTGTTTGTTTTTTACTTGATAACAAAGTACCCTACCGGAGATAATAAGCCATGTTCTCTCATATTTTATTTTTTTTTTCCATCCTAAAAAGGAATCACAGGAATATTAACTGCTTAGTGTTGCAAGTGCCAGGAGCCAAGCTCCTATATATATATATATATGCAACAAGATTGTTTTCACATGCTAATTCAATATCATCTTTGATTTATTGATGCTTACATCTTTTTTACTATACGGAGCCACAAAACACAGAAAAGATTTATACTAAGCCAAATAATTTGGCTATCAAGGAAATACAATGGATTTTAGAATGACACCAGAGCCCTAACATTTACAAGTATTTTCAATAACGAAAACACTCCATGAAATTCCAAGTTCATCAGTTACTACACATTTGTCATTTAAAAAAAAAAAATTGATCTCTGATCTACAGCCTTAACATTGATGTTATACAGCTTGACTAATAATCTTAAGTGTATCAATTTTCATTAGAGGACTGTTTATTTTCTTTTCTTCTTCTCGTGTCCAGATTTTTTAATGTAGTCTCTAACAAGAGAGAAGTACTCCATCCCCCAGAAAACCCATGCATTTGCTTTTATATACAATTTTAACACTGTTTGAGACCTGGTATGTATTTTAGTACTGATAATCAACATTTCTCTGGTTACTGCAACTCCTACAGAACACCAAGTCAAAGGTTTACTAATTTGTCTGGAGACATATAGGGACTACTTGCTTTTCTTGGAAAGTGACAACATGGATAACCCACTAAAAGAAAAGAACATTTTTCTATGCTAATTATAACATGGAATGAATATCCTTTAATAATATTCTTTATTATGAGAATAAATACATAAAACAAATGCAATATATTAGCCACATTTCCTCATATACATTCAGAATATAACAGGAAGCTAATAGGCATAATCATCAGAACTAGTTGAACAAACAGATTTTTTACTAAGCCAACAACACTGGAGGAAAGCTGGAAAGATTTATGGGCTAGTAGCAGGCAAAGAACATGTGATTTCAGTGTTTCCTTGATATTAAAGACAAACATACTGTAGTTTTAAGTATGAACTGATGGAATTTTTCAGCTCCGTGCGGTGGCTGTTTGAGGTTGTTCTGACTGCAACTGCTTTCCAAGGTATTCCCTGAAATACAACAAAAAATTAGATTGAGAAACATTCTGGAATGTGGGGAGTAGGATAGTGATGGGACGTATGAAGTGGAGAAAGAGAAAAAAGCTTTAAGTTTAGAATTATTCTTTCAAATAGTGTCTACTAATATTCAATAGTCAATGGAGCTACTGTGAGAGTAGCTAAGTTTTAGGTATCCATCATCTATCCCTCTGAAAATAACGTATGAACCAACACCAATAAAACCATCTGGAAAAAGCAAAAGCCTAGTGGTAAAAAAAAGTCCTGGCAACTGTTACAGAACACCCACAAAGCCCAAGGATTTTGCTTGCTGGATATACATATCATTTAAAGTATACAAAGTATTTAAAAGTATCTCTTCCCATAACCCAGCTGCACGAGCACGAGTAATATCGATGGATGTACTGGCAATTTAAGGCATACGCTAGCAAAATAGACACTGACTGAAAAACTATATGTTCAAGTTCGAAGAAAAGACAAGACACCCAAGCCAGGCCTTTCTTTAAAGTGTCTTCTTACCTGTATTTTGAAGTGCACTACGTCACTTATTTTATACTTGTCCTCTCAACACTGGAACAAACACCCCCCTAAATTCTTAGCATTTGCCTTGAGCAACAATATCTAAATTCTATGAAAAAATACTGCATAATTCTTCTGAATGTTACCATCTTTCACTGTCTCCTGTGAAAGCAGCTCAACACTTCACAGAACCACAAAGAAGCTGAAAGAGGTCTTTAGTAATATCTGGGTTGTTGCTTGTTACTGAAAATAACCTTCAATAATTGTACCACTGTATCAGCTGAAAGAGAGGTTTCAGGACCTGTGAAACATAGGCGTTCTTTTTCCATTGATGATCATACACTTAGCACCACAGTTTTTCCTCGCTACACAGGTATTTCAACCTACACAGGTTAAACCTTAGAAGCAGTTCAGAGAAATGACATTCAGAATGAAGCCTTTTAAAAAAAAAAAAAAAAACAAACCCAAAACAAAAACAAACTCGAGTATGTGCTTTTGCTTTATTAAAAAAAAAATAATCAGTTCTTACTGCACATTTCAAAAACTAGTTTTCAGCTTAGTGTCCTGTTGAACAGCTTATTCCCTATGCATTACAATTCCTATTACACAATAAAGTTTAGCATCGCAACTGTACCACCCAATAGAACTTTTCTCCATTTTATAGTTAAGTATCTAGAAAAGCAAAAATCCTATAAAGTATAATGTTAACTTCAAACTCCATTAGCAAAGAAAATAACACATAATTTGTATGCTGAGCTACATGTTATGATTTAGCACCTTTCTTCACAGCTTTATCAGGTTTTGCTGCAGAAACACAGTATTTTAATGCTCAGGCTGCACTCAATAGGTATGACTCTTGATCATAATAGGTAGGTTACCACCCTCAAAGTAGACACTCCTGATGGCAAAGGAGGAAATGAGCTGCTCTCTTGCGGTTTTGCAGGAGTCAAAATTGTTCCACCAAAACAAACAAAATTTGACAGCCATCCAAAAACACAGCCAGCAACTATGGAAGGGCTTCCAAACTCAAACTTCCTTCTGCTCCCTCAGTGGTTTTTGGTTTGGGGGTTTTTTTGGTGTGTGGGTTTTGTTGGGTTTTTTTTTTTTTTTTTTTTTCCTTTGTTTCATGCCTATATGCATATACTGGTTCTAGTGCTTCTTGTCTGACAGCCAGCCTTGAAAGCAACTGACACTTGCTGCATACGGCTGTGCTCACAGCATCACAAGCCTGCAAATTTATTTATTCTTAAAGCACACACAAACCATTCTGAATGTGAAATTCCTATGCAATCACTTAGAAGTAGGAAAATCAATCAAGTTAACAATCCGTAACAGTACAACTATTGCATAGCTTACACTGGTTCAGATGCATGCTCAAGGCTTACTAAAATCCAACCATAAAACAGTGTATTCAGCAAAAATCTCTCAGAAGGAAGAGCAGTAGTATATTTGTAGGTACTTAGTGCCTGAGTAGAAATTTTCAACTTCTAACGACATAGAGTAGACAGTACAGTACCTTCACTATAAAACGGTTTATTTCAGTCATTCATTTGCAGGTGCGAGGTTTAAGTTCTGGGACAAGGAAAAGCTCTTATCCCATTTCCCCATACAGAATGATTATCTGCAGTAAATGCTCTGTGCTGCCACGCTGCAAAACCCAGGTGAAAACCCCATACTGTCCCTACCTCATCACTTCTTTAGCCACCACCAAGGGCTGTTAGAACGCAAAAAACTTGTCCCACCTGCTGTTACAACTACCAGTTAATTTTCTATTTGGTTATCATTTCCAACTGAGTGTCACTAGTTAACCTAGGAAAAGTTCTTGCATGACCTATGCCAGATGATGAGAGGGATTGATAAAAGACTAATAGGAAAGACTTACAACAGCTTCTCAACATGAAGCTTTCATGTGCAGCCTTAGGAGAGCAGGTTGATAGGTTATTCTGCCAGGCCCTTGGTCACTTCTCCCTCCCCATCTTCCACTAAAATGCAAACTACCAAGAGCAGCTTCAGTAGGCTCCTATTCTCCCTCTGTTAAAATACATACTAAACGGACAAGATGATTCAGGTTTGGGGTTTGTTTTTTTTTTTACATCCTTGTATTTCATCACAGCAGGAGGTGAAGTAGCACTGTAAGCTTCAGTCTTCACACATAAATTGGACACAGGTGTCCATCACTATGCTATTACAAATCAAGTGTCTATGACTTTATTTATCCTATACTGTTACTTAGTTAAATCTTTAGAGAAAAACTGGGATTTTAGAACTACTGTTCACCCCACAAAACTAAAACTACCTTTAAGAATGCAAGCATTCAACACATTGCACTGTAAGAACATGTATGATGAAAGAAAGACAGATCTTGTCACCAAGATAACAAACCACAAAATATTTAAAATAGCATCTGACAGATTAGAGATGCATGCTACAATGGAAACTAATGAGGTATTAGACTTGATTTTTAAAATTACAAGCTATAAACCCATGAATTGGTCTACTTCTCCCTATTTTAAACTTATTAGTCCTTCCTTCATAACTGCAGAAGACTACCACTTTTAGCATAGCAAAGGCATCGTGGCTGGTCTTTTGCAAGCACATCAAGTTTCTAAGATGGTTAAACTCAAAAGTAAAAGTACACAACATACGAGTGTGGCCACTACTGGCAGAGAGTCATGCATGCCTGATCAGCTCATATTAGAGACTAAGACAAAACACATCCTGCTAGTGTTTGACATAGCTGAACTTTGGGGCCTACATACCCGTTACCTTTCAATACACAGTCTTACAAGTAATACCATTTTTCCCCTTCTAACCAGGCCAAGCAGATCTGCAGGGTGTCACTCAATATGTATTCTGCAAGATGTACAAAATTCAAGTACAAAGTTGTGGAATAAGAGCCAAATGCTGTCCTGGCCAACAACAAATTCAGTCACCAATTCTTTCCAGTAGAAAGCTGCCTCTTACCTTGAGCAGTCATTGTATTATTGTATATAGTATTTCAAAAGCCAGTCAGAAGTAGCAAACATTTTCTCAATATAAATACACCAACTATCCAGCCATTATATAAGGCTCATGTATTCTTTTAAATCATTTAAGGGGATGAAGGGAAATGAAATTTTATGTACCAGTAGGCCAGTACTATTAAGCATGTTTACATGTCATGCTTTGTTCCGTAACTGCTCTCCAGAAAGGGAAGGAAAGTTACTACATGCTTAATAGTGCTCCCTCAAGTCAATAAGCATCTGGAAAAGTCTGTGCTCTCCCACACAAACAGACTTACAATTAAGCATGCTGGGACTGCAGAGGTGAACTCCATGGATATTTTTAAGGTACCTTGCAACAGTTCCTAGTAGCACTAGCTTGGAATCAGCACTAGAAACCATGCAACAAAGAGCAAGAACGCCATTTGTCCTCTAGCATTAATAATCAAGATGTAAAGTTCATTGAGCAAAGGCCCAAGTACCTTGGAAGTTCAAATTTGCAAGTTTTGCTCTTCGGAACAAAAAGTTCCACTTTGACCATTTTCCTCACACTGGAACAGAAAGGCCTTTATAAAGGTCAGGTTTTAGCCCCCTTCTGACTTCCGTCATAAAACCATCCTTATTGCAAAGCAGACAAAGCTGTTCCAGACAAGCTTGCATTTACAGTTAACTGCATTAATACACGAAACAATTGATTCAGTATAAATTTACAAGACCACAAAATATTACCTCTGTGCTGCAGAAAAGCATCAAAACATGCAAGCGTAGTACATCACTTTTGAGAGTAACTACAGAAGTCCTCCACTTCTCAACTAAAACTCAGATTAACAAAACTTGAAACACCTCATTTTCTCAGTTCCTTGGTCATTCAGAAGTCTGATGGTGAGGCATAAGTAATTTCCATTTGCAAATTAATCTTTTCATTCATATTAGAATAACCAAGTGAGATTCCTTCCACACTAGCAATTTCCCCCTTTTCAGCCCTAATCTTTAAACATGTGTGTTCTGCAGTATCCAAAGTGCTTTTTCCAAGAAGAAAAGGAAACTTAAAGGTGAATACATCAATTTGCTGCATCTCAAATCCTTACTCCAATTTGTTGCTTCATTCAGTTTAATTTAATTGGTTTTGATGCCATATGAGAGACACTGACACCCTCAAGCTGAGATATACTTAAGTGTCACGGTAATTTTAACAAATGCTTAAAGGTCATTTAGCAAAAAGGCACAAGAAACTGATGCAACACACAAGCCATCAAATTTCAGTGAGTATGGAATAAACAGATAATGGCAAACTGGCATAATTTTCAGATTGAGCAAATGACCATTGTCAAAACCAAACTATCTATGATAGAAGGGAAGTTTTAAGGTGTCAACAGATTTCTAGAGGTCGTGCAGTTTAAGAACTACTACTTCTACTGTTATACTCCAAATTCCAGTGCAGTTAGATTTACCTGTCCTTTAAGGAAAACTGAAAATTCTTCTTTTTGGCAGACAAGGGAAGAAAAGAAGATGAGACATAGAAGAAAGGAAGGACGAAATTTCCCTATTCTCTTTTTTTAACAACATTATTAAATCTTGCTTAAATCCAATTTATTAAAGGATTATGTTATCCAAAACATATTTGACCATCTTGAACATCTGTAATTTCTAGCTTGTTTTAGCAGACTGAGGTTCCCAAGAGGCAGAATGCTTTCCTTTAACAAAGGACACTATAAAAATATTGATTTTATTTTTCTCTATCTAAACATAAAGTCCCATGCTTTCAAAAGTGAAAATGAAAAGCTAGTGCTAAAGAAAGTCTTCCTTTTATGAAAGAGTACAGAAGTATAATAAAGCTACAATAAAAAGTCTGCCACATGACTCAAGCAACCCAAAAGACATTGCCAACGTACACTGTTACAGACAAATCAAAAATACAATGAATAGTTAAACAAACAAGTTCAAAGGACAGGCAGCAGATGGAATAGTTTGAACAGATAGAACAGACTTGCCATCTTTACGTTGCACTTCTACTGTGGGTTTAATAACCTGGATTTGTTGACAAAGAAACACTGCAAGAACCTCCTTTTTATTCAGTAGTTTCCCTTCAGAGAGGTTTTGTCCATTTTTTAGAAGAGTAATTCTAGACTTTCAGTTCATAATTTTTACATACAAGCTGTAAAGAAACAGCAGATCAATGAGCTCCTATTACAAGGCTATTACTCAAACATTTTATTAGATTTAAAAAAAAAAATCTATGAAATTCAATTCAGTATGTGCCTTTCTATTAGGAAGACAAGGCATAAGTCATTTTTCACTTCTTTTCACTTCTAAGATGTGCTATGAGCTAACACAGAGAGCTATTCTGTGAATTAAAAAGAACCATCTTGACTGAATCATGCAACTTGGTTTAAAAGTGGTTTTATATTTAATCAGAAGATTTAGTTGCCACAAGGAACAGCAAGCAAAATGCTGTCAACACATAAGAGCTTTAAGTTTGCACAGAATATTTCAGAATGACTGACATAGATCATGTTTAACTGAATTTCCCTACCAAGAAATCCAATCTTTAAAGTAACGCTAATCAGAAGCAAAACTATCAAAAAGTTATTTCTTTAGTGACTTGCTTTTTCAGCATAGCACATGAAATGAACAATTTCTTTGAAAAAAGAAAATGCAAACTGAGCAGGATGTTTGATATTTGCAAAATATTTGCTCCATGTTAACAGAAGCTCTAGAAATATTAAAATGTGTTTTACAAACAGCGCAGATCTCATGATAGATAACATGATCACAGTGTGAGATCCCGGAGAGCATACACAGTACACACCACAGTCCCTACCTGTATGGAATGAAGCTTTACAAGAATACATATTTATGTTCAAATAAAAAGACGGAGCACTCATACTAGATATCAAGTGTGCCTATAACTAATTGGATTTTTGCCTAACTTGTCTCATCCTAGCTAGGAACTGTCCTCTTAAAAAAATATATTAATTTTTATCAGAGACACAATCTATCTTCTCAAACTTTTCAGTTAATTAACTCCTGTTAACTACTAAAAAGGAATTGTATTGATGATGAAGGCTAAGAAATAGGATAAATAAATACAGTGGATTGCATTATCACGTAGGCATTGTTTCCTAGATTTAAACCTACTCTATTAAGCATTACACGTCTCAGTGTTGGAGGGGAAAAAAAAAAAGGAGGGGTGGGCAGCAAACTTCATGGCTGCCAGTTAACTATCATTGCACCTTCACTTCTCACTACCAAAAGCAAGCAAGGTACAGAAGCTATCTTAGGAGATACCAGGGCTTCGGAGAACAAAGTTTATACCAAAGAATAGTGATAAATGCGGAATATTCCATGCTAACTCTATAGAACAACAGGTTCTAAATATAGCATACTGCAAATCCTAGGCAGTTTCAGACTTTTTTTAATGTCTCTCTGCATTGTCATTTTAAAAGATGGAAAGCAAGTAATTTTGTCTGGGATGCACACTCTGAAAATCATTTATGAATCTGTTGCATATTCAAAGCTTATCTGAATTTGTTGCTTCATTCAGTATGCCATTTATTAATTTTACTTCCAACACCATACTTGATCATGCATCAATGACGCATCCAAACTCCCATTGTTTATCATCCTCCAACATACCCATACTCTCCATGTTGGTATCAATTCATTGAATTGCAGTTTATTTTAAAAGTCTGTCTGTTTAAAGGAGGTTTATAGCTCAGAGCCTGCAGAGGTGAAAGGACCCTGGGGAGATGAGGCATCATCCCCGAACCCAGAGGTAAGACGTGCAATCCCTCACTAAGAGCAGCTCACTACTAAGGCATAAACAGAAAGGTGGGGCAACACAGTCCAGTAGTTTGGTCAACGGGAGCAAATGTCGAAAGATGCTAGAAGTTCTGCCATTACCCCAGCTGAGCCAAAGGAAAAATAAACAAGTTTGCACTCAGATGCACCATGGTTTCAGGTAGCACTTGTATGAATATCGAAGAACTTTTGACCTATAGAGGTTAAACCACTGCATTTTACTTTACATTTGTATGAACAAAGAGGACAGATGATCCATCTCTGCACATCTCAGCTAGACTGGCTGTTTTAACAATTCTCTCTTATTTCTGACCTCTGATCTGCAACTTCCAACAGCACTGCTGCTGAGAGAGCAAGAAAAAAGTAATATGCTGCACTTACTACGTGAGTCACGAGCAAACTACCCCGGGCCTAACCCAGCTAGAAGACAAGCAAGTGGTGGAAACTACTACACTATGTTGTAGATTACCAGCAAGATCATGAATAAATTACACATTAAATACAGAACATCTAAAATTCACCTAGCTCTTCATCTAGCTCTTATTTTAGTGAAGTAATAGAAGGTTGCAATTAAACCCTTTAGAATGAAGCAAAGAGACTATAGGTTCACAAATCTTAAAGACAGATTATTCCCACTGCTCAACTTCAGGCACTGAAGCTGCTCTACACTGAAAAACAATCTGCTTCTCTCCATTGTTCACACAACAGAGACATGGACAGTGGGATCGAGTGCACCCTCAGCAAGTTTTCCAGCAACACCAAGCTGAAGTGCTGCGGTCAACACGCTGGAGGGAAGGGGTGCCATCCAGATCACCCTGGACAGGCTTGAGAGGTGGGCCCGTGCAAACCTCATGAAATTCAACAAGGCCAAGTGCACGCAGGTCAGGGCAATCCCAAGCACGAATACAGGCTAGGTGGAGAATGGATAGAGAGCAGCCCTGAGGAGGACGACTTGGGGGTGTTGGTAGATGAGAAGCTCAACATGACCCAGCAACGTGTGCTTGCAGCCCAGAAAGCCAACGGCATCCTGGGCTGCATCAAAAGAAGCGTGGCCAACAGGTCGAGGGAGGTGATTCTCCCTCTCTACTCTTCTCTCAAGAGACCCCACCTGGAGTACCAGCTCTGGGGGTCCCAACATAAGGAGGACATGGACCTGTTGGGAGTGAGGCCAGAGGAGGACCACAAAGATGATCAGAGAGGTGGAGTACCTCTCCTGTGCAGACAGCCTGAGACAGTTGGGGTTGTTCAGCCTGGAGAAGAGAAGGTTCCAGGGAGACCTTATTTGCAGCCTTACAGTACCTAAAGGGGGCCTACAGGAAAGATGGAGAGGGACTCTTTATCAGGGACTGTACCAAAAGGATGACGGGTAATGGTTTTAAACTGAAAGAGGGTAGATTTAGATTAGATATTAGGAAGAAATTCTTTACTGTGAGGGTGGAACAGATTGCCCAGAGAAGTTGTGGATGGCCCGTCCCTGGACGTGTTCAAGGCCAGGTTGCATGGGGCTTTCAGTAACCTGGTCTAGTGGAAGGTGTCCTTGTCCACAGCAGGGGGGTTGGAACTAGATGATCTTTAAGGTCCCTTCCAACCCAAACCATTCTGTGATTCATAGAAGGAACTTGGGCTTCTAACTGTAGGTGCTTTGAGTTACAACATCCCATCTCTGAAGTTCAGTAAAATTTTATGCTGTGAAGCACGAGAGGCACATGCTTCATCTGCAGAGATTAACATATTGGGTTTTCTTTAAAGTGATATATGTAAGTGCCATCAGTTTACAACTTAATGATTTGATTCTTTTAAAGTCTGCATCATTAAAAACATTGTTCCAATCAAGATTAGGTTCCCAAAACCAGTTCCTAATATTAAAATGGTCAAGTTGAGTATTCCCTCTGAACACCAGCAAAGACAAGGAATAAGGAGATGATGTTTCTCATACATCATTAAAGCACAAATTAAACAGGACACAAAAAAATCTGCACCATCATTGCCATGCTAAACTCCACCATCAGCATGGGGTGCCACAACTAATACAGTAAGTTCAAGTGAGACTAAAACACAGGATAAATTACATTTAAAGACATTGAGTGATGCTAAAAAGATACCTTCGCTCCCTGCTTCATCAAGTGCATGATCATTTAACATGCAAATGTAACTGGAATATTTCACCTGAACTTACCTCATCTGAAAAGCTGACAGCAGTTACTGACTTTTGCCAACCTAGTTTCACCATTAAATAGAATGCCTGACAGTCTGATTTCCCCTCATTTATCCCTGACTTAAAAAGCCCTAAGGAAAAGCCAGTTGAGCAGCCTGTAATGAACTATTCAAATTACTTAGGAGTTAATTGTCTCCAAGTTGAGTTATTAGCAATCTAATGATACAGCTGCGTTTTAAGCAGAATGCCATTTCAGCTGCCCCATGACACTCCCTCAGTTCAGGTACCAGAAGTTTTCCTTACTCTGCTGCTTCAGGCACCA
Organism: Burhinus bistriatus; assembly: GCA_013397275.1. Taxonomy (NCBI): domain Eukaryota; kingdom Metazoa; phylum Chordata; class Aves; order Charadriiformes; family Burhinidae; genus Burhinus; species Burhinus bistriatus. The sequence continues at coordinate 540,776 of VYXH01001555.1, read as the reverse complement.
CACTTGCACCAAGCCTCAACCAGGCAGAGCAAGCCCATATTTTCTTATCCTTCTCTCTGTTAAGATGAGAGTATAGGAAAAGCCTGACTACCTCTGTCATGCATGTCTCAAAGTAAAGCAGAGTTGTTCCATGTCAATTAAATTCAAGGAAGAAAACAATTGCTTTGAGTGAAATAACTGGAATTCCAAAACACAGCGAAGCAAGGGGGGAAATGCTTATTGTTTACCCAGCTCTAAAGAGCAAGGTAAGCAAAACCTTGAAGTTGCCAAGTAATCCATCTTATGACAAAGCAAAGCTAAATAAGTAGGCACTTGAACTGCACTGTGCAGCAGTCGGGGGACTCTGCTTTCTCTTCTCCCCATGCAAGCTATGAAACAGAAGAGCTCCTGACACCCATCAAAAACCAGACCTATACCAAGACAGATCGAGCTTCCCACATACAAACAGAATGACATTTCCTTAGCTTAAGCTATCTGATGTCCATTCCAGGGGAACACAACTTTGGCGAATACGAGCCAAGAACAGTATGTCCCAGAGGCTTGTTCCAATAAGAATTAAACAAGAACATATTCCCTAAAGATGACAATATGAATCTGAAAATGGCACTAACTTAAACAGATCCTTTTTATTGACACCTCTGAAGATCTGAAACTAGATGTAATTGCAATCTGTCTCTCAGTCTCAAGTCTAAAGGTTCACAAACTATGAAAAGGAGGCACAGAAATGTTCATGCCATTAAAAAAACCAAGACAAATCTAGAAGACCAGATGTGATGTTTTTAAAATTACTATGCTTAAGTTGCAAATGAGAAAAAGCCAAGTTAGACATCCAGGAAGACTTTTACTACCAGTGAGGTTTGTGCTGGAGAAAGACCAGAGTTTTATATTTTTATTACCACATTTTCAAGACATCAGAACACATATGAAATAAGACCTGTCCCCCCCTGCAGAAGGTAAATTCAGTAACTAAGTCTTCCACAGTATAATCTCTATTTAGCTATAGCCGGTTTGAAATACTTGGAACGCTTCAAATATATCAGAACAGCATTTTGAGAAAAGAAGTGTTATCACCAAACTGAGGAGCATAGTGGAGCTCAATATACAATACTGCCCCAAAATTAGGTTGCACGTGACTACATATTTAGTCTCCATCTCTACACACTCAGAAATTCAATGTTCAAGTCCTTCTCACAGGTAGAGAATGTTAACTCTGTGTTTGTCATAGTACGTTATTTAAATGTGTAATTTCTTCTCTGCTATAGAAGGTTCCCACAGTATGAGAGGGGGAGGAAGCAGGAAAAAATTAACATAACACGCATGAGAGTTAAAACCCATATTCTTCAGAAGAAAAGGGGGGAAACTAGCTTTGTTTTACAAAGATACACTGCAGGGAGAGGGGAGAGGAGTTTTGTTGTCAGCCTTTCTAGTCTGTCTCCTACAGCAAGTAGGTGACTTAAAGACCCTGTAAGCATGTGCTTGATGAACCTTGTTCCCCCACCACTTTCACACTTAGCATCATCGCTACTCAGTATTTTAAAAAGATCATACTCTGTCAGAAGTGAAAAAACTGACAAGTTACAGGTACTTCCAAGCACCAAGCTTTTCAGAAATAAAAGGTTGTTTTAAGTTCAAAATTAAATTAGTTGTTTGTATCTCAACATCTATGTTCCAAAGTAGTCAGATGTACTGTTGCATTTTATCTTTCTCTAAGGCAATGCCAAATTGGAAATACAAGCTTTAGTGAAATCATAATTAATAATCAGATTAAGAATTCCTAATTAGTATTTTTAACTCTCCATGCTTTGTGCTTAGCATACCTAATTAGTTTGGCATGTTATACAAAGTTATTACATCAAGACTGAATTTTTTCAGAACTTCAGCCCTTCAATTCTTCACTATAAAGGTCCTGTGCTCTGTTGGAAAGGCAGCATCACCCACCAGCAAGTTCTGTGGCTCAACATACCAGGACTTCATGGTTTTTGGAACTTTATTAGAGAAAAAGAACTAGTCAACATACAATGAAAGAAAAAAACTCATTTCAAGTACTATTCTCAGCAATTTAATAAAGAGACACCAGCAAGTGATATTCAACTTCATCTAACCAACCAGCCCATAAACTTCTGCTACTCCAGGAGCTCAAGAAAAATTATACTTGCACCCCTTAAAATGGCAACAGAAAAATAACAGTATAGAGTCAGGGAAAGCACTAGAGCAAAGAACAACAATGCAAAAGAATGGTCAGGCACGCACTTTGCAAAGCAACTGCCAATTAAGTACTTGAAACATCAACATTTACAATTGCATCTACTGATTCCTTCAGCTGAGATTAAGTAAACTTGCTAAAATACCTACAGGCATCCATAACATTTTGAAGACTGTAGTTGCACAAGCCTAAATTACAGCTTTTATTAAATATTAAGCAGTTCAAATAAGTTAAAATATATTGTTCAAGTGAATTACTCATGTGATATTCAATCATGTAAGGTCGAGCTACTCAATTCAACCGCAACAAAAATATACAGAAAAACTAGCTAAGATCTTACACATCAGCATCATATTGCTCTATCATTTAAGAACTGCAGTCTTACCACATTAAAATGTTATTCCCCGCTTAAAGAAATCTAGTGTCTTGAATCCTCTCTCCACAGCCCAATATTTCTTACTGTTAGTAGTATGTTAAATAATCTTCACATACCAGTTATGAACCATCAGCTTCTGTACAGCCAGTAGTGCATTATAACGAACTTGCTGGTCTTCATGATGCATGTGATTCATTACCAACTGTTTACCACCAAGTTGTTCAATCACTCTGAAAGAGAAAAGGGGAGGAGGTTTTTTTGACATTACTTCAGCTTCTGGGTAGCCAACCACTTCGTGTTCAAGGCATTAAAAGGTTAACTCACAGAATATTCATTTTATTGAAAGTACTTATTTCCTAACATATACATCTTATTTGATGTTACAAATGCAGATCTCATACTACCTACTGAAGTGTTTTGTTGGTTTGTTTGTTTTGGTTTTTTGGTTTTTTTTTGTTTTTGTTTTGTTTTGTTTTTTTAAATTCACAACATCAGAAAGTGTTTGTACTGGACTCTTCTGTTTGCTATCCACTACCTACTTCCATAAATTTTGAATTAAACAACCATCAAGGAAGGAGTTCTTTTCAGAGAGGGTTACTTGCTTTACGCAGCTTACTAAAGAACTCAATATTGGCTTGAGAGGGTTAGCAGGGTACAGTACAATCAATTATTATTTTGGAGGAGGTAGTGCCTTGCCCTCCCCTCCATAAATTGGTAATAACCAGGTCAGTCCATTTTTTGCAAGATTAAAGCCCCAATCCAGTCCAGCACAGAAAAATGCTTGTGATCACACCAACACCTATTAAACCAGCCACTCGGTACTCCTTGTTGTGCTTTTTGCCATTCAAACTGTACTAGAGCTACATCTATTCTTGCACAAGATGCAAAACTGGCCGCTAAGCTACCATTTACAGAAAAACAGTACGTTTGAGCTGCATCTTTCACTACAAACTTCACCATAGTAATCAGCCATAGCTTTTTAATAGCTATACCAAATCCCACAGGAAATACTGACAAAACCTTGTATCACGTCATGAATATGTAATTTCTTTTAAAAAATCTGGAAGGCAACACACTTAAAACCTGAACAACTATCACCATTCAGATGTCTCTCCCGATGTAGAATTTTGGTCTGTCATAACAAAGAAGGTTTGGACAGAATTTGCAAGGAATATATAAACTGATTACTCACTGACTTGCGTATGTTTTGGGTTGTTTTGTGGGGGGGTTTTTGTGTGTGTTTTTGGTTTGGTTGTTTTGTTGGGTTTTTTTTTTTTTTTCACATCTGATCTCTCACAGGTCACTGAGTAGTTAGACATAATATTCTGTGAAGAGGCTATCCTTTGCATTACTCTTAACCTGATGCTATCCTGCCATTCTAAGCTTGCATTAGCTGTCTGCTTTTATTACTGTTCTTTTCATGGCCCAATTAATGCATTACTGCTGTACAACACGTTTTTGTAAGCTGCAGAACAGTACAAACACACAGCATGGAGATGAAAAATAGAATTTCCTATTTCATTTTATAACTCAGTCAAAACCGTCCTGGAGACCATAGGGAATATTATTTCCCCAACAGTATTAAAACATATAAGGGTATTTCATACAACAGGAGTGCATTCAGAAAAGTGCAATTGTTTTTAGCTGGAAAATCCTTGCCAAGAATTCAAGAAGTTATTACTAATGTAACAGATTCAAGAAAACCTTTATGCTTGCCTTAGGCTGCCTCACATTTTTAATCATGAGTTAAATATAAAACCACTGCACACAAAGACAAGACTATGAAACACAAACAAGACTTCTTCCTCATTACAGGACTGACATAAACACTGAATTTTCAGGAACTGAAAGGAGGTAAAAAAGGCATTATGCTTCTTATGCTAGGAGCACACAAGAAACAAAATGAAAAGTTAAAATCCTATAATCACAAATGGAAATAGATATTTCAGATGACAGTACCTCACTGAAATAATGTCTGAGATTACAAAGAGTCAGAGCTTGCATAACACCACCTACTAGTACAAATCACTTCCCAGCCACGTGTTTCAGACCGAAAGGTGAGCAACTGTGAGGTAGGTGCACAGTGAATCCCGTTCCTTCAAATTCCAAACCTGCTCAAGACACTACTTTTAGTTCTGTGTTCCTTCTCCTCAACTTCTGCTTACTTTATAGCAGTACTAGATCCCACTGGGCCAATTATGGTACGTGCACATCTTCTGCAGGGATTGTTCCCTGTAATAACAGTGCACTAAGCCAAAACAGGGGCAATTGAAACAAGTTTCTGGATACTGAGGAGTCAATTTTAACATGATCCATTTAAAAGGAGAAAGAAGAAACATAAAACGAAGACAAATGAGAACAGTTTAGACTGTTATAGCAGAAAATATTAATGTAAGATCCACACTATATATCTAAAAGCAGACCAAGCTGAAAAAGGGAATGCAATTAAGCTGTTTCTCAATCGTGAGCTAAAGAACAGAACAGCTCTTGTACATGCAAAACATAAAACCCATGTTCACGGCATTCAGGTGATTGAAAGCGTTGATCTTAAATAGCATCAACCTTTGGGCCACATGGAAGTTGTACAGGAGGCTGATGCGTAGCCTGCCTTTATTTTCTGTGACAGGAAACACCAATGCCGTACTTTATTTCTGCTGTGACATTGTCAGAAAACGCATGTTGGTGAGCCTCGTTAGAAGCCCACGGTGCTACTGCCTTGAGAACTTGGTCCACAATGTGCAATTTTAAAGGCAAGTTAAAGTCATTTAAGATAACAACACTAGAGAACAGCCAAGCAAAAATGTAGTATTTAGTTTAACAAACACTTTCTTTGTCTGACAAAGGGAAAGGTTAGCCAGAACTGTAACTTTAGGTCTCCTCCATGCGCAGCAGGTAAACTCAAGAAGTTTTAGATTCTAATTCACCTCTGCAACCTTCGAAGGCTGAAGAATGATCCAGTTAAGAGTTGAGGGTAAACACTTAAAGGAAACAAAAGTATAAGACATTTGAATTCTCTTATTCTTCTAAACCAACGAATAGCATCCATTCTCAAAGTGAGTCATGCAATGAGAGCGTGAAATGGCAACCAGTCGTGGGGACAGCAAACAACTATATATCAGAAAACACCATGGTAAGAAATGAACTATTACATGGGAACTGACACATAGTCCTTAGGTATTTTAATCTTTTAGTCCTAAAATTGCTGAAGTCATACTTAGTAAGAATACACTGCATTACAAAGGAAATTCTTTAAAAGAAAGATTGAGGCATTTTAGTTTGTCCATCAGAACAGAAAGCTAAATAAGTCAAGTCCGTAAGCAGAAAGCAGTTAAAGTATTAGAATTTGATATCAGAATGTAGGTTAGAATAGTATCTAGGACACTTCTTATTTGCTGATGCCCACTGCTTTTGAAGGCTGACACACTTCTGAATAGGTTTAACAGACTGGGAGCTGAGCAGAGCCATGGTCTCACCAGCAGTACATTTTCCCAACTACAAACAAAGAGATACAGGTCCTGTTTATGCAGTCATCCGACTTCGCAACTTTGGTTCAGCAACTGCATGGTACAGCAACTGCATGGCCATACTAGCCCAAATACTATGCCACATTTGGGTAGATGCGTGCAAGCTCTTTAAAGATCATGGCAAATACCTAATAAAAAGGGTTTCAGACAAAGGACAGATCAAAGCAAGAGCAGCCAGTATTAGTCCATCAGCTTTGCCATTTGCAGGCAGCAGTACGAGTTTCCATCTTAGTGAAGGATATCTTGCCTCTCCCAAATACCAGTTATCATAAACCTCTTTTGGAAGACACAGGAGATGATTAGCAAATAAACAGAACTGCTTAGTACAAGTGGTATACACTGAACACCTCTGACCTTTCTCATTGGACCTAGAAAACAGTTAATTTGTTCCAATACTCTAAAAACACCTTCAGTTCAAGCTGCTTACAAGACAAGGGCTATGAATCTTTCTAGAGTGAAGAAATCTTTCTAGCATACATATGGCATGAAGTTTCAGTCTGTTGTTCGTGATTCTACTACTGTCAAGACACCAGTCTGCACAAGAAGTGCTCATGGAATTCCCAACAAGCCTAGAAGACCATTCTAATCTTCCCCATTAAAGCCTATGCAGAAACCAGAAACAGACCACTTCTTTGCTACAAAAATTAAGTCACATATCCCTTCATGTGACTGATGAGCATGATTCCTGCAAAAACCAAAGGCCTATTTCTGCTTCAGTGGCCTCCTTACTTTAGAGATACAATTACTCAGTAAACAAACATCTTTGCTCACGTGTTTTTAAAACAAAACAAAGCAAGTATAGCAATGTCTGTCTGTATATTTTGACAGGAATTCAGGTTTACAATAAACATTAACACTTTCACTGAAATGTGTATTTGTTTAGCTAAAAGAAAGCATGCTAAAATAGAAGAGTAGTAACTGAATCTGTGCCAACATCACTGAAATTACAATAGCAATTTTTTGTGAGAAGAATCTTGTTTCAGTAATCTTAAGTCACAAAATACTTAATCATTGTTGAAATAGTCCATCCCTACTGTAAGCCAAGTAATTATAGTCCAATAGTCATAAGAGAGGCTAAAAATGTCTTGGTAGCTCTTCTACTTTCTTCTAGTGCATATCGTCTGCTTTAGCCTAAACAACTTATTCAAGAATTCTTTAGGTATAGGTTCCTATCACTGTTAAGAGACACTGAAATATTTAAGTCAAAGACCTAGTTTGTACCTTCTCATCTGATTTAGTTTGTGTTTTCTCACCTTCCCAATGAATTAAACTTAAGCATAACCTGCAATCCCTGTGTAGCATATTTTAATATAAATAAGCAAAAAAGCCACAGGCAAAGTATATATTCTAGCTAGTCTCCTGAGTACCAACATATTGGTATTTTTCTTACCGTTTCCCACGGGGATAGTGTCGCACATATTCTCCCACATCATGAGCAGCTACAGCCAGCACTTGTGGGTCATCAGAAACCTCCAGAAGTTTTGTCAGGATTCTAGGAAAGGATTTGAAACAATTAAGTCCCAGTTTTGGTTTTGGTTTTTTTTTTTTTTTTTTTTTTTTTTTTTTTTTTTTTCAATCACTGATAACTTAAAATAGCAAAATCTGTAACCATAAAAATGCTTTACAAGTGACCCAAACAGAAAAGCTAGAATAGAACTTTTTCCAAATATGCAGTTGCACTTAAAACAATGGAGATCCTGCCCTAAATAACAGAATTATTAAAAGCATTCATTAGAGTAAGTTTAGTGAGCCACATCTACAAATACCTATAACCAAGGTTTACAAAATATCTCCTTTTTTTTATACATTGGCTTCAAGACCAACAGTTTTGAGTTCAAGATTAGCTGTACCAACCAAACACAGAAATATTTGTGGACTGGGACAGGGGTGGGACACAAACACAGAGCCTACACAAGGCCAACAGATGACGCTGCTTCTGTTACACAATAGACCCCAGTCAGGTCTGCATGATGTTCCCAGCTCCTGCACTCAGGATCCTGCACTGTGGGATTCAGAATACGATACGGCCACATTGCTTGTGACACAGCAAGGGTGGTATGACAAGCCTGCTATCTATCAGCCTTTCCCCAACTCTATTCCTCCCTTACCTTTCAACAGTAGCCTTGCTCAATGCAGGACAGAAAGACAAGAAGGGCAGAATTTTATGCAGAACACTGTTATACAGAGTCATTTAAAAATTAAAAGGCATCCTAGCAGTTGAGAACAAAGCAACTGTGAACTTATCTCAGTTCAAGACCACCAACTTTATCTGAAAAACATGACTCGTTCAGTCAACTGTCATAGTCTAAAAAGCAGTTCTGTCCTAACTCAAAAACTGAGATGATAAAGCTGTACCTTGTAATTGACTCCAATTTCATGTACTAATTATTTTGTTACCATGAACAGAAATACAGAGCTTTAAGAATTAGAAAACAGTTTCTCAACTCTTAATATTGTCTACATTTTTTAATTAAGTAGTTTAATCAGTTAACGGCACAAATTCACTTGCATGTTAAGCTAGAGAGATTCCCTCCATCATCATCAATACATTTTGACCAAAAAAAGCAAATAAACAATTCTGCTTTTGAACAAAACAAAGCATATATAAGGACCATACATTCTAAAAACAGCAAGATGTTCTGACTTGCTTTCATTCAAGACATTACTTCATGTTGAAATGTAAAACCCTGTATTAGATACAGGTCCAGTTAAACACAGAAAATCTTAAAGAATTATGTGATTCAAGACTTGAAAACTTACTTGAGTAGTTCATAATTCTTCTCATTTAGTCTTACAGCATTCTCTCGCCAAAACTTCTCAGACTTGTGTACAGGACTCCACTCCAGTCTTCCTGACTTGAGCTCAGAACTGTACTCGTCGAAGGAGCTGCAACACAAAAGACCTAAATGAAATATTGGTTAAGCGTTTATGAACACAGTTTGAACCACGTGCCCAAGCCTGTCCCCAGCAAGACAAAGCTTGAGCACAACTTGTTACAACCCATTTGGAAGTCAGCTCTCTGCAGAGCATGAGAACTGTTTCTGGTCTCAGAGTTCAACACTTTAAAAATAAGGAAAGGCGTGAAAGGCAACAGAAAAACATACCCTTCCACCCACTCCAAAACACAATTCCTGAAGGGGGGCAGGGGGGGAGGCGGTGGGGCGGAACAAAAGAGGAAAAACTCAAGCCGCACAACCATATTTGGGAATTGAATTGGCTGGTTTGTCTGTTTTCTAGGTTTTAACTTCCCCAACCAAGGATCCTAGTCCTTGCCCTTCATCCAATTGAACTTTCGACATGAACTACAATATGCAGTTCAATTTATGGACAAGAGCAAAAACTAGGTAAACACTAGCAAAAGCTCGAGTTAATCTGGACAGCAAAATGTATTCTAATCAGCTAGTCTTCAGCTTAGACTGGAACTCCTATAAGATCCCTCTGAAGTCCTTTAACAATTTATGAGTTACAAAGATCACATATCCAAAAGTAAAGATTTATTTTCTATTCAGCCTGTAAATAGTCACTTAGAACAGGAAACTTATGTACAACCAGCATCACTGTATGCTCTTTGTCAGCTAGCATTTACATATCATAATTCTGTATATTATTTAGCCTTAAAAAAAACAAAAAAGTTTTGCCAATGTTCACATAATTGCCTTTTTTTTTTTTTTTTTTAAGTCCACACTGCAAAGCATACCTAAGGTCCTGCACGCTCTCACCAAGCTTGTCCAGAAGAAATTTGATATCTTCACTTATGTCTTCATCATCGTATTTCTGCTGATCCAAATTCTCTAGCTGCTTTAAAACTTTACACTGAATCATAGCAAGAGCATATTCTTGGCGAGTTTCTCTCTCAGTAGATTTCTCTAACAAATTCTGGAGAAGTAAAAATTTATTTATTTTGTTTAATAACAGAGTACTTTGAAACAAAGTGGTATTTTTAAGAAACTCTTATTGGCACTTTTTAATTTAGTGACAGAATTGATCACTTCCCGAAGCAATCTCTCCAAAGAAGTAAAGTATCAGCCTACCACACAGTGGCTTTACACCTACATTTAGTAGCACAAATTGCCTATGACTGACCTTACTACATAGGAATATTCATATCTGTCACTACCGGGGGGGGGGG
>VYXH01001555.1:480872-521221 GCA_013397275.1 Burhinus bistriatus | reverse complement strand
TTGGTAGTGTTAGGTTGATGGTTGGACTCTATGATCTCAAAGGTCCCCTCCAACCTAGGCAATTCTATGATTCTATATTTCTATGCCAGCCTTTCCAAATTATGTTTGAAATAACTCTACGTTGCAGCCTGCAGCTTATTTGCAGAAACATTTGAGCCAGCTTATATATAAAGAGGCAAGAAACTACTGAAGTAGGGGTTCATTTCCCTCCATACAGCTCCATGATGCAGTGAGGACGCTACTCCAGGCACCTTTCCACTATACTGCATTCAGATGTGCAGCACCACCACTGATTTCTAGCGGGATTACGACAGTCTGGAACAACAACCTCTACACTGAAATGCATCAAATCCATTTCCGAATGCAGCCAAGTAACCCTATAAATCCCTTCAGCTTTAAAGCATGAGATATTAAATCTCTAGCTTATCATGCTCCTGAGTTAAAACAGCTACCTGGCTCCTGAATGAGAGACCATTCATGCCAAGCAGAATTTGAGCCTGGACACAGAGGACAAGTATTTTTATCTGTCTATGCAGATGCAATGATGTGGCATCAAAAGTCTTCCAGCGTGCACAGTAAGGAGGAAAAATAAAAATCAAACCAACAAAAACCAACACAAACCTAAAACTTCGTTTTGAAAATTTTCATGTGCTTTAAAAAAAAATATATATATGCACAAAGAGTACTAAAAGGCATAATAAGGGAACAAATTTAAGTGTTTTGAAGTGGATTCACGTCATGTGAGGTTCTCTGTGACTTGTAAAGTTATTTGTATATTTTTGCAGTACCTAAAGAAAGCAATATCCGAATAACACATCTGTGAGCAGAGAAATATTGGACACAAATTTCTATACTATACATCTGAAAGCCACCATTCCAGGAAGACTAATTAGTTTGCACTGTAAGGGTATAAACATTACGCTTTATCTGCATACCTGACAAGTCAACATTGTCCGAGTTTGCTCAGACTGCAGTTTTGCAAGATGGGTCTTCAGCAGCAATACCACAAAAAAAGAGAGGAAAAAAAAAACCAACACACCACCAACCAAAAAGCCCCAACAGCCTCCTCCTTCAGCTACACCAAGTAATCTGATTCCACAGCCATACAGTGAATGTCAGATTAAAAAAAAATTAAAAAAAAAAAATCAAGCCTGACATTTTTCTTGAAAACAGGCCAGCTCACCATTAAAGTTGCAGCAAACCAAAAGCCCCAAATACAGTCACACTGGCCACGCCTAAGGGTGAACAGCATGACTTGCCCGGAATTCCTTGCACCACTACTGCCACCACAACATAATACAGGCCAGGTACGCGGTTTTGCAGTTTGAGCCACTGATTTGATTCTACCATACCATGCCAGCATAAACACATGCAGTGAACGACAATTCACAGCCATGCAGTCTTCTCCCTCTTCAAGCCATAATACAAGTTTTATCCATGGAAACTATGGTCTCTATTAGGAATTTAGAGTAATACAACCATATTTTTCCCCCACAAGGAAAAAAAAAAAAACTTTTGAGATGAAATGGCCACTTCTCACCACAGATGACAGAAGAGTATTAAGAATTCCAGAAAAGTTACTCCATATACACCAGCAGCACCCAGTGGCCCAAAGCACAGCAGATACCATACAATGCACATAGTTATACTGGGTTTGGCTGGAATGGACTTCGTTTTCTTCACAGCAGCCGATATGATGCTGCGGTTTAGACTGGTGACCAAAAAACAGTCTTGGTAACATTCCAATAGTTTACATCTTGCTGAGCAGTGCTTGCACAACATCAAGGACTTCCATGTTTCTCACTCTACACTTCCAGTGAGTAGGCTGGGTGAGGAGCCAAAAGGCTGGGAGGGGACACAGCCAGGACAGCTGACCCAAGAGATATACTGACTAGGCATTGGTCTACTGGTGGTGTGTGATTGCTTTTGCAACACTTTTCTGTTGGATTTATTTTGGGTTCCTACACTCCTACCTTTTTTCCCCTTCACTTATTAAACTCTTTATCTTGACCCAGGAGTTCTCTTGCTTCTGGCCTCCCGATTCTCTCCCCAGTCCTGCTGTGGGCGACTGTGCAAGCAACTGGGTGGCAGCTTTCCTGTCAGCCATGGTCAACCCACCACAACAGCAGACGTTATTTCTTCCCCAGTAAGCTTACACGGCATTTTAAGCACATTTCTAGTGGCATTACAGTAATTAGAGCATCTGAGAGAATAAGATTCATCAAGGTAAAGCTATTTCCCTTTCACAGGATGAGAACTTAAATTCTAGTATTTGTACAGCATGGCAGTTATGACAAAAGCTATTTTTTCTAGTTAAGTCTCACTGTGCTTAAATAATTCTAAAATTCTTGCTTTTCTGAGCCTTTAAAACCTGCTCTAATCTCCCAGAAAAAACAACATCAATAAACAATTTTCTTTCTAAAATGGGATCAAGTGAAGCTTGAAGAATGACTCATTTAGACTGAGGAAAACTTTCCAGTCCAGGCAGTAGTTTAGCTTCAAACTCCAAATTCTCCTAAAGAAAAATAAAACCAGCATTTTTCTCTACCACCTTCAGAAACAGGTTCATTTAAAACTTACCATATGCACAGTGAAAAGATCTTGTCGATTCAACATCGGCAGAAAATAGGACCATGCAGTGTTTTTACCACGTTTTGCATAATCAAAGAAGATACAAACACGCTGATGATTTTCCTGTAAAAATTCGGAGAGGGGAAAAGATATGAGACTTGTAAAAGCATTCAACATAAAGCAGATATTTGCTCCTCATTTTGTTGGCATACATTATCAGAGTGCATCCTGGCATGGGCATCCTGGCCCATGGAAATTTTTCATTTTGACAGTTACTTGTGGATACAGTTCATTTCAGTATTCCAACGTTAAGGTTAGAGATTTGGGGCAGGGAGAAACAAACTTTGAAACCTTAGTTATATCTCAGTACTCCAACACCTGCTTGAGTAAAAACAGATGTTTCCTTTTGATCAAGCAAGCAAAGTGAGAGAAATGAGAGACTAGCTCAATACTGCTATTTTCCAGAGGAACACTACTCTTCATCCAATCAGTTATGCTTGAATGAAGTCTACACAAAGTTTTCCACACATTGCTACTTCCACGCAAAAGCCTGTTGTTCAACTTGGCTGCGTATGCTACAAGTGAAACTTTGGAGACGTAAGCTAGTCCTGCCTCTCCGTTCCTCTTAATGAGAAGTGAGCTCTTCTCTCCCAGATGAGGCTGCAACCGGTTTCAGCTGTAATCTCAGGTAACCTGTATAACTAGGAGAGGACACAGTCACCAGAAGTCTGTTCTCCAGGGCTTCTAGGCTGAACCACAAGAGACCACAAGTACCTGAACAAGTACCGTGCACACTTGCTTCAAGCATTTCACCTAATAACCACCGTGAACAGCAGCTATCATGGTTCTCCTTAAAGCAGACCAGAGAAGAGGTCGTGCAAACCTGAAGGAGAAAGAGGAGCTCTGCTATTTCCTAATAGCGTAAAATATAGACAGTCTTCCAGAAAATCAAATACCTGGATTCTTGCTTTTCCCCAGCATTTCCATATAATTCCTAGCCTAGTGGATAGTAAGCTTTCATTCTAAAGAGATGTCTCCCCATTGAAGTCAAGCTATTACAACAATGTATACAACTCCTACCAAGGAAGGGAAAACTGAAACACTAATTGGAAAACTCGCATGAGAATAGTATGTCAGTCTCCACTAACCAATGAATTTAATTTTCAAAATCCCGTAGCTGAAGGGCTTTCCACCATCAATTCAGCACCCTATTATTGATTCTACGGACCAAGAATCAGCTAGGCAAGCCTGCTTGTTGGAATACAATCCATTAAGCACAAGACGACCTGAATGTATCCATGATCCAAACACTGGGATCTTACCAAGCATCAGAGTTGCAACCAACCCTTCACTGAAAGGATCAAAGTTATTGCACCACATGTGCTGCAAACTGCTATCCTGATTCCTGACTGGGGAAGGTCAGGTGTCACTAGTTATCTGACAGTCATAACCCTTACAGTGATCAGTGTTCTATATGGCATGTATCAAAAAGCACTCAAAAACCCTCTCAAAATTTGTTGTTCAAACTATGAAATTAAAAAAAAAAAATTAGATCTCTGGAACACAGTGCCTTGTTGGAAAGCCTCCATTCTGTGAGGGCTAGTTTGATGAAAAATGGTAGTTCGATCAAATAAATAGCTGTTAGCATCTACACGTATGTTACATAGAGTCTAGCTAAAAAGATCAAAAATAACTGATCAATGAGTTCAGTTTACAACATAACTAAGGAGGAGACAGACAGGTCTGGAAGCAGAAAAGCTGAAATAACTTCAGCATGCTGTCAATCAGAAGACTAGTCTGGTTTGCTGTTAAGTTGCAGGGAAGGAGTGGAGAACTGCCTACGGCCCTGGAATATGTAGTGATGCACCTTCCTAGGCAGCTACTGACTACACTGACAAAATGGAAATCCTGAAGCTCTCACATCAACAGTTGAATAATTTAGCATCTGTCATTTCTGAAGAAGCATAATGAAGCTCACATGGGTGGTACTGCTACCTGCACCAACTACAGGTTCTTAAAGATTTCACAAGTAACAGACTGTGCAGTGTGACAGGGTCACTAATCCAGAGAAATTGTTCCAAGTATTTATCATATGAATAGAATAAGAAATGTTTCCTCAGGGATTCTAGTATGCTAACACTCCCCACCTTCGGAAATAAGCAGTATCGTGTCATTCTCCTAGGGCATTTGCCACATTAATTTCACTTCTGACAGTCTCCAAAGAAATCTTTCTTAGAATGATCATCAAACCCCTAAGTAGAACTGCTGGAATAATCCTAGACACCCAGGTAGGCTTTTGGTGTGCTCAGAACACAGCTGATACGATTTTTACAACCTCACAAGAAAAGCATGGAACAATAATAGAAGAACCACGGCCATTATCAAGACAGACAAAAGCTGGATACCATTAGCCAAGATAGTTTCTCAAGTTTCAGCTATCAAAAGTAGCTTTCAAATACTATTTGTTTGTCTTATGAAACTGCAGTGAACATCCTTGCTTAAAACAATTTTACTGAGTCAGTGGCACCATGACAGGCCACATCCTTGAACAATTTCTTGCTTAAAATCTTTGCATGTACTGAATTAGGACTACTCAGGCAAAGACAGGAGACTTCATATCCACTCTTGTAGATTCTTCTGTCTATGCAGTCTGCAGAGACCCTGCACTAAACTCAGAGTCACATAGTCAATGGCCAATACGCTGCTTTCTGAAAAGAATCTTACACCTTGAAAACGCGCAACCCAGGGTCCATAAGCATCACTGACAGCATGTTGTACCATCTGAACACAACAAAAAGAAAACAGAAGTCCTGTTTCAGCCTTGCCTAGTGGAAGCATGGAGAGTTAGGAAGCTCTGGGATGATGCCATGCAGATGCCTGCATACAAGCCCTCTTTGCCAACAGCAAGACATCCCTGAATAACAAAAGTCACAAAGCATTGCAAGCACCACTGCAGCCTTTCAGACACTGAAGCAGAATTTCTAAAGTGAAAAAGGCATCCAATTTCAAACAAAAGCAAATATATACTGTGCACCGACATCTCTGTTCTCCTGTATCACTACAAAGCCTGGACAATTTAAAGTCATTATGTTTAACATTAATAATTCCACATATGCGATTTCTGCGGCAGGGTAAGGCCCTGAATACAAAAATGTCAGTCCATGACCGTAAAGTTAAGAAAACGTTCTTCTAGACACATATGACAGAACTAATTGCAAATAAGAGATTACTCAAAACTACTTTCTGTGACCACCTACAACTAATGTAACTGTTTGAGAGTGGAACAGTGAAAGTCTTTACCTGTGGGGCATTAATTCCACAATATAGGAAATTATATCAGCTATCACATGTTGTATCTATAGGCTATGTGCTAATGTCAAAGCACATAAGGAAAACAAGACCTACTAACACAACAAAAAGTTCCAAAGAAGGGCAAATGAAATAATTACTTCTGTGGCCACCAATGTGTCCCACACAGAAAAGGAGACCCATTCCTCACAGCAGTAGCCAGAATAAACATTCTCATACACTAAGGCAAAGTTTGTCATCAAATGCATAAATCAAAAGAAGATACTTCCAACTCAGTGTCCTAATCAAGGAATGACACTGAGGCTCCTTTTTATCATCTCCATTTCCTGACGTTCGTTTCACACTTGAGAAAATGTAAATCTAAAGAAAAGAGGAGAGGGTCAGAGTGACAAAGCTGCAGATGGGCATGAATAAACTGCTGCTGCTACCACCACCAGCTATTATTCTAGCAGTCAGGCCACTCACTCAGGGCTATAACGTGCAGACAGGCATCTGAGAGAACACCATAATCCCCATGTCACATGTATTGCTGGAAGTAGAACTCAAACAGTTCATCTCCTAAGGCAATGCCCTAAGCAGTCAAGTCATCACTAGACACATTTCACTATAACCTTGTATTAAATATAACATAAAATAGCAGAAGATAAACTGTCAAACAGCCAGATATTCTATGTGAATACCAGGAGAAAACCTTGCACAACTCAACCCGTCTTGTTAAATCATTACTTCAACCACTTTCTCTTAGTCTATTGGAGAGCAAAGAAATGCAAAAGCAGGATTACATGATTGAGTAAAGTCTCCTCTTGACTTGTCCAGGTCAGCACAGCAGTCCTGACACCAAATTTAATAGCTTACTCTTATAAGTCACTGTATCACATAGCTACAAAGAGCTACATATTTTGTTGAATCAAAAGCTCCTATTTTATAAGCCATAGAGAGTTTCAGAACATGCTGTCCTGAACAGTCTAACTTATGTTGGAAACCTAAAGCTGCAGGAACTACACCTTCTTGCTGAGGGCAGCCAAATAAACACCTTCGTAGGAAGAGCTTCAACAACTTCAAGTTAGAAGTCATATCCTATTGACACAACGGGAAGAGTGGAGGTCACAAATTATCCCTTAACATCCAAGTTTTGCATTAAACATGGTTGAGAGCCAACAGACAGACATACAGGTATGTTTTATTTCCAGAATATGAACATTTATACAAGACTAAGTTACCCATCCAACTTTAGTCTTAACATTTAACTTCTGAAGACAAGATCTGAAAATTTAAAAGAATATTTTTAATACAGTATGACAAACACCTGAAGAGACCTGAATTCGGCTAAGGAAACATTCAAGCATGCATTTAAAGACTTAAAAATAAGACAGGTTATTGACCTACTTGCAGCATATCATCAACCATAGTCAGAATGTACTGAACCGTCTGTTCCTTGGAGATATGAGTCATCAAGTTTATAAATGTTTTAGCACACTAGAAAAATAAAAGAGACATTAAAATTAATACTAGAAATTATCTTCATTCCTTTTGATAATATAAAACAGGACCTCATTAATTCACAGTCAAGTCTTACAAAAGCATTGAACTTCCTAATATCTTATTCAATTGCAATAAGAGATGAATACATTTGACATTACATTACAAAGAAAATTTTCTGTCACATTGATCGTTACCTTTTACAAATTGTTTTATGGTTTTCAAATGAAATAACAAGTACTTGCTAGTGAAAGTCAGCAAGGTGCTTTGTTGAAAGACTGATTACAGAAATCTCCATCAGCGTCTTTTTTTATGGCAGCGAGGAGAAGAACCAAGTCAATTGACAAAACAGCAACAAATTTAGACACAGTATAAGACCATTTCAGCAACTTGGATGGAGGGAGGAAAGACAAGTCCTGTTCTTACCTATTCCCTTCCCATACCTTGCAGACAAACCTTTGTTCATATTTGAGCTGTTTTCTGCGTCCTGAACAACTCTACTACAACTTCAGGAACAGATACAATAGGCTGGAACAGTCACAACACTACTTTTTATACTTCCTTCTTCCCGTTCATCACATTCAACTTAAGACTGAAAGAAAAATGGAACTCTTGAACTGCTACACTGTAACTATATAGTGACATATAATACTATGTAGTGGCATAAATGCTTTTGTCACTATGCAAATTATGGTCTTTTACACAGCAATCACATAATACAATTTGGGGAAAAAAGAAACAGAACAGCCTAAAATTAAAGTAGAAAAAAGGGCTGGAAAGTTTTGTCTTGAGTGCATCTCCTACTCTTCCCTCCTGCCTCACCCAATCCTCTTGATGTCTGACGTTGTCTGCTAGAACCTCAGGCTTCAAGGCTGAGATTCTACTGCTTGAAATATCATTAAAGTGTCTTTGGGCATCTTGCCTAGACTCCATAAGCCAAATGGCATGGGTCACCTATCAATCTTATATCAGCTCTGTCCAATGCAGATATTTTGTATCTTACAGTGCCTAAAATGACACCTGTGTTTAAATAACTGAAACTACCTTTGTAGTCAGCCAGTTCTGTTGCTGGAACTACATTGTAACTGTTCAGCTAGCTAAGTGGAAATCTCACTGGCAGTAGTTCTCATCAATACACCATAAGGAAAAAAGCTCAAAAAAAGTGACGTAAGTGTAACTGTGCATGATTAAGTAAACAGGGATGAGGAAAGACTTGAGCTAGCTTGTCCCATGACAGAGCCCTTCAAAGTGAGTTGACATTTAATAATTATTGAATAGGTTTTTAAAAGAATGTCCAACCTATATCTAGAAAAAAAACTCAAAACATAATAGCAAGTTTTAAACTTCTTCCATAACATCTTAACTGTATACAGCTAACATTAAAATAGAATTGGTACAAGAATTTCCTTCCAGCCTCCTCCTCAAAAGATAGAAGAGAAAGGAAAGTTACTTGATTGCCTTCTGTTTGCAACAGCTCCTGTTTTTCTTCTGGATTTCTTTTCTGTTCAAATCTTTGAATAAATTCACAGTCTTCACCTGAAATCATCTGCCCTCTGAAAAGGAAAATATGAAACCATAAGCAACATGAAGAGTTGGTTATTTCAAACTGTATTAGGTTTACATGGCAAGACTTGCCTAGTGGGGCGGTTGCAGAGGCAGCTTCTATGAGAAGGCACCAGAACCAGCCCCCATGTCCAACACAGCCAATGCCAGCTGGCTCCAAGACAGGCCTGCTGCTGGCCAAGGCTGAGCCACTCAGCGACAGTGGTAGCACCTCTGTGATAACATATTTAAAAAGGAGAAAAACAGCCTGCGTAACTGCAGCTGGAAAGAGAAGTGAGAATATGCGAGAGAAACAACTCTGCAGACACCAAGGTCAGTGAAGAACGAAGCAGAGGAGGTGCTCCAGGCACCAGAGCACAGATTCCCCTGCAGCCTGTGGTGAAGACCATGGTGAGGCAGGCTGTCCCCCTGCAGCCCATGGAGGTTAACAGTGGAGCCGATATCCACCTGCAGCCCATGGAGGGCCCCATGCTGGAGCAGCTAGGTATGCCCTAAAGGAAGCTGCAGCCCATGGAAAGCCCACGCTAGAGCAGGGTCCTGGCAGGAGCTGTAACCCCATGGAGAGGAGCCCACCTTGGAGCAGGTTTTCTTGCAGGACCTGTGACCCCATGGAGGGACCTATACTGGAGCAGTCCATTCCTGGAGGACTGTACCCCACTGGACAGGACCCACACTGATGCAGTTTGTGAAAGACTGTAACCTGCGGGCGGGACCCCATGCTGGAGCAGAGGAAGAGAGTAGCAGAAATGAAGTAGTATAAACTGACCACAACCCCCATTCCCCATCCCCCTGCGCCGCTAAGGGCGAGGAAGTAGAGAAGTCAGGAGTGAAGTTGAGCCTGGGAAAAAGGGAGGGGTGGAGCACAAGTGTTTTTTAGATTTGTTCTTATTTCTCATTATCCTATTCTAAATTAATTTATTGCCAATTAAACAATTTCCCCAAGTAGAGTCTGTTTTGCCTGTGATGGTAATTGCTGAGTGATTTCCCTGTCCTTATCTCAACCCAAGAACTTTTTGTCATATTTCTTCCCCTGTCCTTTTCATGGAGGGAGACCAATAAAGCAGCCTGGTGGGCACCTGGTAGCCAGCCAAGGTCAAGCCACCAAACAAGCCTTAGTTTCATCAACTTGATACGTCAATAGCATAGCTTTACCAAGCCTTTATCCCACAGTAGAACATAAACAGCTTCTTTCTGCAAAAGGTCTCACATACAAAGAATGTGTAACTGATAACAAAATAATCTTCCTAAAGCCTTCCCTATACACCATCTCTGCTAAACAGCATTCTCTAAATGATCCTTAAACTTCCAGAGGCGGAACACAATGGTCAGTGGAAACAGTTGTAAGAACTAAAATACACACAGCTACAACATTATGCCAAAATTATAATACATAATATGAATAATAGTCCAGTCCTACCTGAAATAAGCATTGAAATATAAAGCTGTTATTTTAAGTTTGCCATAAGCACTGAAGAGAATTTTGAGGAGCACAAAGAACTTGGTTCCTAATATATTTTTGGCTTTCACTAATTACAACATTTCAGCCTTTCCTGGTAGTTTAAAAACTGATATGCATGCAAGCTCATCCAAACACATAGCAAGGGGGTTTGATATAGTAAACCACTGTGGAAACCTATAACCAACAGATCTCCACTTGATCTTCTCTTTAAGCTAATATTCAAGGGGTTACAGCCATCATCAGTGCTATTTCAGAAAGCTGTTTATTCAGCTGAAGAGTTAGCAGAATATTGTTGGGGTTTTGTTATAATACAAAACTTACCATCACAACAAATAAACTTGTTGAAATGGTACAATCAGGTACTCTTCAGGTAAGAAAACTAATTTTAAATCAAGTAGTCCTGAAAACATCCAAGACTTTAATAGGCAACTAGCTTTACTAGTTAATACTGGGAGTGCTTCAGGAAATAAGAAAATTGTGCACATAATCATCAACACAAAAGTCACAGGGGATGACATTATTAGACATTGCCCTGTTTCAGTTATTTCCAAGACTCATCTCCTCTTACATTTCCACTGAGTCAAATGCCTCTTCCACTTTGCAAAGCTATGTAGCACAGAGTCTTTTAATCCACCTTTTCCGCATTCCAGGTAAGTTTCCAGACAGGTCATGACTTAGGGGTTCCATTAAAATCCTTGTAAACTTACAGGAAATGGGGGGNTTTTTTTTTTTTTTTTAGTTGGCTCACAGAAACATAAATAAGACCTACAATAGGTTCTTATCTATTCTACTGAAATGGTTATGTCTTGAGGATGGCCTCATCACAGTGTCATCCTTTACCTATTAACTGTTCAAGCAAAGAATATAAGTAGTCCAGTACCACGTGCACTATTCCTGTATTCTAGCTGCTTTGTATGAAACAACCTCATATGCACTGAGGAAAGGCAATTAAGACTTTAGATGGAAGATTCATAAAGCAACCGACAGTCCTCGACTAATTTCTACTAAAACTTAGCTAATTATAGATGAAAAAGTGATTAGCCGATGATGGCCATGCTGCTACCACATGCCTTTTAGATTGACTTGTGTTCTTTCTTGCGTTTTAAGGATGGATTTGAGTAGTTGTTGAAAGATGAGGACAATTCACTGGTCACAAATACTGGACTTAACAACCTGTAACTAGAAGCCTCTCATGTTCCAATCAATGCTGGCCAAGCCAGGGACTCCTGGATAATATTGATATAAAGTAACCAGATGAGCTGCTTGTTTATAAGAATAGTGCCATTTAGGAAGCACTTCAAAGACGACATAAGGTGAACCCTTAATTTTTAGCTTTAAGGCTTGAAAAAGCCTCAGCCCAGGAAGAGATACGCTTCTTTATAGCCAGATGAGCTCTGCCAACTGTCAAGGGAAAAAAGCTTTCAAGCTTTTGCTTTCATCCCACATTAGGCCTCAGGAAAAAAAGAAAAAAGTGTGTGGATGTTGCCTTGAGAAGAAATGAAGTTAGGGTTTACTCTTTATTGCTTTGTAAATGCCATTCAAAAAGACAGTTTCCAACCCATACAAAACAGTACAAGGAATCTGACAGTTTTGTAAACAAGTTGTTAATATTTTATCAGGGATCTCATATATATATGATTAATAGTTTTATTAATTTCAAACTCAGCCATTTCCATTCACCTCTTTTTAAAATTCAAATAACTGGTTATGTAGCAAATCTTAGCAACCAGTGCAAAAAAACCATGAAAAAAATGCAAAGCAGCCTCAGACTGCAGGTACCAGCTACCATGATGCTATTACCGCATTTTCCTTATCCCCTCTTCAAAGAGACAGGAATTTCTCAGCACCTTTAAGCAAAAAATGACAGTAACCAAAGCTTCCCTCCATCCCTCTTCCTAACAGACATTTAATTTCTTATTTTCCAGGATGTGTCTATACAGTCTTTTTTCAATAGATATGAGTCACTTTGAGCTTCAGTTGTCTGGATATATCAGATTTAGACCAGGAGTCCTTTAACCACATTTTAAAGTGCTGTGCTTGAGATACTAAGGCCTGCCTTTGAGAGCACTAGCTACAGGACAGTAAACTGAAGCTGTGTAAGATTTAGAAAACATGAATTTGTAAGACCACCATCTCAGTCACTCTAGATGATTCAGAAACTTGTGATTCCTTCCTTTTATTATGTATTTCCTCCTCCAGTTCTTGTTCCTTTTTTTTGTTTGAATGACTTAACAAAAGTCATTCCAGAGGTTAGTTGGGGGATTTTTGTCTGTTTTCATGTTTTTGTTTCGTTTTTTTTTAAATTTGACTACATCTGCAGCAAATACGAAGTTCATATGAAGCCATCATGTCAAGGCACAATTTCTTTTATCCAGGTATCTACAGTATTTTGCATGTACCTAAAGGACACTCATTTGATCCAATTGCTCAACAGCTTTAACATTACAAAATTAAAACAGTAAAACAGGTTGAATGTACTCTGCAAGACTGGAGCAAATTTAAAAAACAAAACAAATAAACAAAAAAAGCCCCAAAAAACCCAAAACACACACAGACTACAAGTTAGGAAACTTCTATCTTTCTTCTAAGATGAGATTTGCTTTTAAAGTTGGATATATTCAACCTGCTTTAGAAGGTTCCCCCACCCCCAGGAAACTAAAATAGATATTTTAACATCAGAATTCACAAATATATATGTAAAGTACTTGAAGACAGGTGGGACGCCATGTACAAATCAGCCATCAGGTATCTCACCTGATTAAATATGAAGTATTGTCAAATTCTGTACACCTAGAAAATTTACAGTGTAGTAAGATGCACGTTAAATTCTGAAACGAGTTCACTTTTCCACAGAACTCATTTACTACCCTTAGAAAGCAAAACCAAATTTGCTTCAAGCAAGCTAACGCACCCTCCAAAGGCATTCTGACATCCTGAGGCAAATGCTGAAAGCGACCACACAGTACACAACAGAGACGCACCATATTTTTAACTAGCAGATGGCATCAACACCTCTAAACTACTACAAGTCCCAAGATCCAAAGGCAGGAAAGTCTATACAGAACTAACAGCCTAAACAACATGTAGTTTCCAGAAGGTAGCTAGACCTACACTTCACCTTGCACTGTTTCAGGTTTTGCTACTGTCTTCTCCCTCAGACACAGTCCCTAGCTGGAATTCAACACAAAGAAACTCTACGTTTTAACACAAAAAAAAAAAAAAAGCAAAACCACACAACTTTTTCTACAGTCCAGTTTTGAAGTGAGCAGTGAACACAGTGGCAAACCAGTACTATGTACAGTTGTAATACCTAAATATTTTACTTTTGTGCCAACAGTATACACAGAAAACATCAGAACTCAGCAGTTGTATGTTAGCGTAGTTTGACATTTAGTTTACAGTTATAACCTTCAGAGATGGAATAAACAATATGCCAGTTAATCTTTAGCTTGAACTGACTCTACAAGAGAAGTCAGGGTACTAAAGTCTGACCAACTATTAGTAAGCCATTTTACTTTTGCACTGAAGAACAGAGAGCAGAAAAGAACTTCAGAATGCCTTCCTGTGTGACCAAGACGCCAATGCTGTTGCAACTGATGCAATCTTTAAAGCAACTTTATACACACACAACTCTCAGACAGATTGGTGGGGGGGGCACCAAACACACACACACTACACTTCATCACAATTTCTTCAGAAGTTCTTTAACTCCAACTATGCAAATACTATCTATAAGGAACACAAATTATGCCATGCTTGAGTTGATGTGTTAGCTTAGGGAAAACAAACAAAAAATCCTTCCTCTAATGTAAAAACATCTGAAGACTTGAAGTATGCCTCCATATATTTATATGCAAGCTTACCACACTAAATGCACAGACTGCCAGAACAGGAGCTCAAAAGAAAGCAATAGAGGTGTCCTTCAAAATCATCAGCACCTCATCTTCCTTCTACTCTACAGACCAGAACAAACCATCTGACCTGCCTGTAACAAGTGCATCACAAACAAGCAGTTTCCACTCATTAATGATGTGCTTCATTCCAGAAATGAGTCAATATAGCTGCACTGACTTTTCAACAAATCCTCAAAGACACCATCACGTCCAAACAAGCCCACTGTAAAAGGGACAGGTCAAAAAACAGATATAATTTTATTTCCTCTTTAGAAACTCCAGAAGTTCTGCTGATATTTCCCATAACTAATCATATGCAAACTCCTCAGCCAAGGAACTACAGTTATCTTCATGATGCTCCACAATACCTCTGGCACCACTTAAGTTCATCCTTGAAGCTGCCTTAGCCAGCCAGCCAGGCTGTTATCAGTAAATACAAGACACAAAGACTAGATTTATTTCAGAGCAATAATAAACAGGACACACTGTCATTGACGTACGGAGGGCACCAGGCATTGAACAGCCTCATAACAGGGTCACAAACGCTAGCCAGATGCACTGCAGTAGCTTCCAAAACCTGGCTAACCCATTGAAGAGAGGAAATAAGTAGCACATTCTTCTTTCATGGATTCCAGAACAAAACAACGTCAAATCCTATATCTGGAACCTGAAAAAGGACCATCAACACTGCTTCCTGGTCAAAAGAAGTTACACAGAAATTTGCTGACAGATAAGTAAACAAAACTCCCCCATCTTTATCCAGCACCAGAGAGAGAACACCCCAAGAATGAAGGCAAATTATAAATGGTAGACCGTATAAAGCACAGTCAAGCAATTAATACTAGATATGTATTCAAAATACAAGTCCTTGCCAAACAGAACCATCCCCTATACTAATAAAGGCAACAGATGAATCTCACCAGCCTTATGGTCTGAATCAATAGAGATTCTGTGAAGAAGACACTATCCCATATTCACTTAGATTGACAGTGAACAATTGTACTCCCACCATCCCGAATAACTGCAAACTAGCTGTTCACTTGCCACAAAGACAGCATGAGAACAGCTGCCCAAACTTCCCCAGGACATGCTTCGTATCAGAAGGATAACAGAGCGCACAGTAACAACCAAAGCCATTTAGATTGTTTGACAAATGCTTGGTAGCTGCCACTGTCAAGTTACCACACCAACCTCGCTCTTTTGCCTGCAAAGCCACTGTAATATCACACTGCAAACTTAACTAACGCATCTGAAAAAACAGCCTAGAAAAAGAAAGCTTCCTCAACAGATCAGTTCCTTAATCCAGTTTACCATATAAATATACAGTCACAAAGAGGAAAAATAACACAAGAGAATGAGTGGAATAGGCAAGACTGAGCTACACAGCACACGGCAAAGCAGTCAGTCATTAATGAGATTCTACCACGTTAGCATTTCTCAGCTTGCCTGTGAACAGTTTTGCAGCTCTATTTTAATATATAGCATACATGTACGTATCACAGCTATCTGAAAAAGCCCTCTCTTTTGCAAAGTGGTGTAATGTTGATAATCACATCATCAGCATGGCTTGTACCTCTAGAATCACTAAGATTTCTGCTACTTCAGTTACAAAGCAACTAACACTGAAGTAATATGTGGACCCTCAAGAGATAATACTAATTTACACTTTGCCAATATTCTGCATAGGTACATGTCAGGAGGAATGCAAGGATGCAAGAATCCTGCATTTCACTTCAGAATACAGAGGACTAATAAAGGTCTGTTTCTTCTCCCTGTTCCCTACCTCATGCTCAAATCTATTTTCCTCAGCTTGTCCCTGTATGCTCCCTGGACAATACTTCTCTCACTATTGCCAATGCCATTATATACCTCCCAAAGTAAACTTTGAGCTTATCTGAAATGGCAAGCACAGCTCTCCCCACACCAAAGTACCTGTTTCAGCCTACTCCTCGGTTTACTTGTTGCAATTGCTCTCCAGCACTATTCTTCCTTCAGCTGAGGTACAGCGTATTTTCCTAGACTACCAGTCCAGTTTTGCTAGCACAATTTGTATTCACACACAAGGCACTTCAGCAACAGAGATAATATACCTACATATAAGGCAACTCTTACTGTAAACTTTTCTTACATCAGTACTCGTCCAGTAAGGATAAAATTGAGAATGGTGTTTGAATAAGGAGAAAAAAAAATGGACAGTCTTAGCACGTATTTGTGCAAATATATTATTTGTTATTACAGCATTCAGTTCACAGAAATAGAGTTCCCTTTCTTGCAGTAAGTCATAAGAAAATTTTCCCCAACCATTTCATGTAGAGTTTTTCCAACTATTTTCATGGGACCAAGACAGAATGTTCCTCACTGTAACCTAATGTTCCAATGTAACCCAAAACCCTAAAAAGTCTAACACTTAAGAGGGAAGGGAAGGAAGAAAATTAAAAAAAAAAGAAAGAAAGAAAGAAAAAAAGGTGGAATGATTTTACTTACTGGAGATACGACTGCCAGTTTACTTTGTTTGCCCGAACTTCAGCAGCTTTGGCAGCAATGATGTTTGTTGGGACAGCAGCATCTACAGCACCTCGGATATCCATCTTAATTGATAATTAAAATGTACCTAGAAATGCAAGTCAGATTTGAGACCTCTTATTAAAATACTAAAGAACAGAGCATCTGTCCAATATTTTAAAGAAATAAAAAGGAAAATCTGTATTCAGGTGTCCCATTCCCTAAACCTGTACTCAGTACTTTCTGAGAAATCAAAGTTTTATAAAGAATCTAAAACATGACTTCCCCTAAACAAACAAAACTAAGCCATACCTACCCACTAAACTGCAACCAATCACAAGTTTGCTAAAATAAAAGATACATACTATTACTAAATAACTCCCAGTCTTGTAAATTCTTAAACGATCAAATGAAGTTATTTGAATAAAGATTACTCTTCTGCAATGCCCAGGTAGCCCTACAGATAACAAAAGCTGTCTTCCAAATCAGGGTTAAAATTCAGTGCCACTCCCACACATCAGGACCGACTTTGTTCAGGTATTTGTCTTCAGAGTATTTAGACATTAGAAACACATGAACTACAACTTCAGAAAAGATACACAAGTTATATAAATTAAAAACCATGTTACACAGACTAAAAAGAAAATTCAAATTATCACTGTCCAGAAACCAAACTGAAAAATAAATACAAACAGAAGCTCTTCATTAGAACACACTACATTACCATAGACACTGACCTTCACCACTTCTCCTTTCTCCTTCCTTTATGGTTTAATCTCCACCTGACTTTGATACCAAAACAAGAAGTATGTTTGCAGAAGCTTGAGACCCAGTCGGAGCAGGAATTCCTTACAACCTAAACTGCATCAAGCCTCTCCACGCAGCCTGTTTCTGGACTTTTCTGGCTCCCTTTACAGAAGCAAGCAAGAACAAACTGGCACATTCTGCCCCATCCCTAGCAAGCACACCTCGTTTGTATGACTGAATGAAAATACGATTCAAACAAAAGGAAAAAAAAAAAAAAGGAACTACCCTGAACAAATGGAGCGGCAGAACTGTCTTCCCTTTGAAACTACTCCTGTGAGCAGGCACCCACAAAGACAGCACCATTTACTATGGCCTTCAACGATCAACGACGTTTCCTAGCTCTGACGTGACCCAGACAGCATCATTTACATACTCCTTGAGCCGCAGAGGAGGGTAGCGTTGCTGACAGCTGTTTTCAGGAGTACGCGAGCCATACAGAGAAGCCGAAGAAGCCGAGAAGGGCCTGGGGCAGAGGGGAGGGGGGAGGGGGAAGGAACATGGCCCCTGTTCTGCCATTCCCTGCACAAGCTCACAGACAATGCCGCCTCCTGAGGGGTCCGGGGCCGCCCAAGCCCTCGGGGAAGCCGCGGCGTCAGGCGGAGCCATTCGCGCTCCCCCCCGGGCCCGCCAGAGTCCCCGTGAGAGGCCGTGCGGCGTAGGCCTCCACCCCGGGACCCCCCACCCACCCGCGGAGGGCAGGGCCCGGGGCAGCTCTCACTCACCCCAGGAGCACCGCCGGCGGGTGAGGGCTGTGGGAGGGAGAGGGCTGCGGCCGCCCTTCGGCAGGCCCGGACACCCCGCGCACCCGAAGTCCCTCGCCGCTGCGCTGCGCTCCGCCACCTTCCGCAGCGGCCTAACAGCCACCGCCGTCACGTGACGCCGTTCACCTGACCGCGACGGCGGCCTCCGAGGGACAACTCACCCCGAGCGCGCCCCGCCCCCGCCGCGGCGCGCGGTGGGCGGGGCTCGCGCGCGGCCCCAGCCGCCGGCCGTTAGAGGGGCCGGCCGTTAAGGCGGGAGGTTAGGCGGTCCCGCATCCGGATAGGGCTGTGGTATACGTGGTGTGTGTGCATGGCTATACGTGTTTAATTGTATATACATGTTTAGAGTACATATTTATGTGTACATACACATATATATGTGTATGATTTCACGTAGGAGAGCTGCCTCTTACAGAATCATACAATGATTTAGGTTGGAGGGGACCTTAAAGATCACCTAGTTCCAACCCCCCTGCTGTGGACAAGGACACCTTCAGCTAGACCAGGTTAACTCAAAGCCCCATCCAGCCTGGCCTGGAACACTTCCCTGGGCAACCTGTTCCATCCCCACAGTAAAGAATTTCTTCCTAATATCTTAATCTAAATCTGCCCTCTTTTCACTTAAAACCATTACCCGTCATCCTATTAGTACAGTCCCTGATAAAGAGTCCCTCTCCATCTTTCCTGTAGGCCCCCTTTAGGTACTGGAAAGCTGCTACAAGGTCTCTCTAGAGCCATNGTCTCTTCTCCCAAGTAACTAGCGATAGGACAGGAGGAAACAGGTTCAAGTTGCGCCAGGGGAGGTTTAGGCTAGACATTAGGACATTAGGAAAAAATTTTTCACGGAAAGAGTTATCAAACATTGGAACAGGCTGCCCAGGGAGGTGGTTGAGTCACCATCTCTAGATGTGTTTAAAAGTCGTGTAGATGTGGTGCTTGGAGACATGGTTTAGTGGCAGACCTGGTAGAGTAGGGTCAATGGTTGGACTAGATGATCTTAAAGGTCTTTTCCAACCTAAACAATTCGATGATTCTATGAAACTAAAGGACAGCCCGGCCCTGAAGTAAGGACTTTGCTTTGTGGAAGGCTAGAGCTGTCCATGAAAGATAAAGGATACTCCTGAACAGCCAGGACTTCCCTACAGCCGGAGAGCAGGCAGTTGTTCCAGGGCCCCTGGTAGAGAGGTCTGACTGCCTGTGCCGTGTCCATGTCGCACTGGGTGTGACGGCCTGCTGTGTCACACCTCTTCCTCGCCTCGTGAGCTGCACCAGGCTCCTTCCCAAGGCATACCTCAGTGGGCAACAACACCCTGCGCAACTTCTTCCTTTTTTTAAAAAGTGGCCTGTTACATATTGGGCTTTGTCTCTACGAGCGAAAGGAGCAGGAAATGTCAGACCGAAAGCCCAAGTATTTCAGAAACCACAGGCTTAAATTTCCACGTTTCTGAGAAAAAACATCTGTCTTAGGCTGCTGAGTGAAGTTTTCCAGTCATACTGTAATGAAGGGCATAGACATACCACTCCTAGTCAGAAATGATCCTGAAGAGTAATTCTGCTAACGTTTAAGGAGGAAAGGCAGAGAAAAGAGAAACAGGTCAGTGAGTTTCTTGTGTAAGTGGATTGAGACAGCCAATGTAGAGCTGGCCTAGAGATGTCTACAGTTAACGTCTCATTTCGCTAGGGTCTCTGTATTTTCCATTTAGAGGATACACTGTTCTTTAAATTATCCCTGGCCATTGCCTCTATTAGTACTTTTTAACTCAAGGAGAGTCTTCATTACTGTGCCACTGGTTAATTATACTTCCACCGTAATATGTTTTTCCTTTAAAACTGGTCTTTCTTCATACCACACTAAAACTGTTTATTTCTTGATAACATGACCACTGAACTTAAATCCCAGGCACACTCCAAGCCACAGCATTTGCATTTCTTTATGCTTTAGCAGAAGAAAGCTCTCTAAGCCATGTGCACGCTCTGTGCCCTCTATTCTGTAATGAACACATCCATTAATGTGATTCTGCGGATTACCCAGCACATGGTGCTTTGAGGTTTAATCTAACACACTTGTGTTCTTGCAGGTTGCTTACATACATTACTAAGAAACACTTGCACAACTCCTGATCTCTAGCATAGAAATCTCCACACAATCTTGAATAGAAATCTGTTACTTCGAAAGCTCGTTTGAATCTGATTTTTATTTCAGGCCTGAGAGACAGAATTAGGCCTTATTTTAACCAGTTCCTTTTTTATGAGTGTTTGTAACTTCTGTCCCATAGCATTCTGCATTTCCTGCTTCTGCTCTGCCTTTTTATGGCATGTCTCACTCGCTGCTCTTCTTTTGAGTTCTGGCATCAGGCACCTTTTCCACAGTCATTTCAAATCACATTACCCTTTATGATACACATGACTCTACCCATTTTATAAGGAAACCAAAGCATAAAGGGCTTACAAGATCATCTGAACAAGGGTTGAAGCCTTTTAAACGGGACTTGCAGAAGGAAGTAATCAAATGCCTGTACAGTGATCCTATAAGCTACCATTCAGCCCTTATCTAAGCTGGAGGCACATCAGGCTTTGCTTTTGTGAAATTTAGCCAATTGTCCACAACAATACTTCTACCCAAACCCCAAAATGTCCCAGCACTGAAAACACTGATGACTTAGTGCCTTCTCTTACCTAAGCCAGATATGGTATTCTTCCACCTTCACCCTTCAAAGCTCAGTCCAATAGACGTTGGCAGAGTTTAGTAAATCCATAGAAACTGGATCAGTACCTCTGAAGGTGCAGTCCCAACTACCAGTTTTAACACACAAATAGTGTTGCTCCCCATCATGTGCCCATCCTTATGTCTAGCAGGGTAGCGGCCGGAATACTTGCCTAGGTGTGCAAAGCCATCTCTTCTGCTGGGGATCACTTATTTCCAGTTAATCATCCGAAACACTGAATTGTAGTCTACTTTGCACAGCATATTTCCCCCACCCCTTCAGCACACTTCTGGCTTAACCCAAGCACCAGTACTCGAGTACTCTGGCTGAACCCGAGTACAAGTATACAGGGGGTTGTGATTCTCTCACTTCTAGCCCCTACTCCCAGTATTGTTCAGTACTTTACAGTACACAGTGTTCGTGTGAGAAAAAAAAATTCATGGTTTCAATTTGGTGCCCAATATGATCTCTTATTTGGAGCATGCATTAGGTCATCCGTGGTCCTTTTTTTTCACAGTGGACCTCTTTTGCGTAATTGCACCACCTGAGATTGGTAACATTATCCATTCAGTCTGGCTAAAAGAAGACAGTTTGCTGTTTGCAGTCGAAACTTTAATACTACAGCTACATGGTCATTTTTCTATAGAACAGAACTTTGAAAAACTGTGATTTGTCATATTGACATTGTCATGAATGGCAGACTGGCTTTTTTATTCACTTCACAGGCAATTGGGAGGCTACAGTAAAAATATTTTCCTGTAACTTTTCTGTAACCTTGGAGTGAGGCATAATGGCTGAAAGTATGCATCTACTGAATTAGCAGAAAGAGAAATGCAAAGAGAGGAGAAATAATTGTAATAGTAATTAATTACATTGATTTTTTTTTAACAGCAGTTCCAAGGGGCATTTAGGGAGCTACCAAACAGTAAACATGACATCTATGCCAGTCAAGTTAATATAATCTCTAGCAGAGGAATCAAATTAGTGAACACAACATACCATATTAGAGAATGCAAACAATATATTGTTCCTCAATATACCTGTATAATAATGCACTCTTTTTTTTTTTTCTACAACGTGTAAAGGAATAAATGCAAAACATTAACAAAAAGTCACCACACCTCTGTAAGGGACAATCATGTCTCATACCTCTGCTGGAGTTCTTCATGCGTGTGGACAAGGTTGGTGCAGGTAGACTCCATCCACTTGGATTTCCAAGTGGCATTCAGTGAGATGGCATCTGCAGGTGCTTATAAAAAGATAAACTCCACTCTGTTAAAAGAAAAGGCCGGTGCATTGATTCATAACTCTCGAATGATATGTGTAGAACAGAGGGTAGGAAGAAATGATCCGCTTTCGCAGTGCAGAAGGATCATCCATAGAGTGCAAAAAGCATCTGGCTGGAGTCCATGCTGTTCAGCACACTCAGAAATGTTTGAGAAGGCAGGTAAATTTTGCCGATGATAGTGCTACTCCTTTGACAAGAGCACAGTTAAACTGTGAACCACCTTGCCACAGGATGGTGTCATTGCTACAGATTTACGTGTGCTCTTATCCCCTGTCTGCCAAACACTTGAGCACATCTGAAAATTTTCACTCAGTGTGAGTCTCATGAGGCACTCTCTGTGTTAAGGAACTTCATGGCATTGCAAGGGTAGGCTTTGAGAAACAAAAACATTATATAGTCATTACAGAAACCTGTCTCGTGTGTCTGTCATCACTATGACTGCAGGAGGTGATCCTCAGCAATCAGTACAAACCCATCATATGCCATCCACTTGAGAGAGTACCTCATAGTGCCTTATTCATGCTGTTTGATTCTCTGAAATGGATCTTGATAAGGGGTTATGATTGGAAAAGTGCTATGCTCCAATTTTTTGGTAAGCATCTATCCTTTATGATTCAGGTGCTGTAAAACAAATCTCCTTTTGCTAATTTTGTTCATGTCAGTGCTTGTCCATTAACTCCTGGCAGCACAACTTCACTTGAAGCTGCTATATTTAGATGACTTTATTGATGCATGAAACACAGCGAGAAAAACGAAATGCATATCAGCATGCAGGAATAAAAGTCATCAACTGCCTGGATCACAGAGAATAAAAATGTTCAATAGTTTAATACTAGAAAAATGAATGCAGATGAGTCATCCTCACAGTAAGACTACAGACAATTGGATCGTGAGAGTATTTTTCTGTTCTCCTTTCCTTCTTGTAATAGGAACAATGTATCATTGTGTCTCATATATTCCGCAAATTACAGAAGTGTTTTGCACACCTGCCATTTAACCTTTCAGCATTCTGTACGTCACCTGCCTGTCTCCTGCATGTCTGTACAAATTTTTAACATGTGTAGAAGAAACAGCTTGGAAAGTTTATCCAAGCAACACATACTTAAAAGGTCGGGGAAAGTGAACACACTTCTCTAATTGACAAAATTTTCATGACAAATAAAAATTCAAAACCGGCAAAATTTGTAGAGGAGGACATATACACTGTACACTAGAAAAACACAGAGACTAGCCTCACCTTTAAGACCTACCATTCCTTAAACAGGTACCCATTTTACCCTAAGATTATTCATCCAAGGATTCAGATCAGATCTTCTGAGTGCTCAAGCTTCTACTTTTCCAAGGCTTAAAACCCATCCTCCCAGGACAACGTAGAAAGGAGCAGCATGTACATAGCATGACAAGAGATGGACACAAGCTATAGGCGTAGGCTTCCTAGCATGACTTCTTTCAGCACGAAGACCCCATGGGTGCATTGCAAGAGTAGGACGTGATTCTTCTATCCCAGAACTAAGCGCCAGGCGCACTTGCTCAGCAGACCCTAAATTAAACCTGTTATTTTTTGGAAAAGGGGATTCTATAGCAGGAGGGAGGCAACAGTAGAGAAGAAGAAGTAAGTATGATTCAGGTCTGCTTGGGTGTTGCAAGAGGGAAACATTAGAGGGAATCTAGCGGGTTTTGTAATGTATGAAACTTGAAGCCTTTTTGAGCATCAGTGGCTAAGTCCATGCAACATGGAGAGTCTTTGTTTTCTAGATAAACTGAAGCAGAGAAATATGAAGAAACTAGCTCAAAGTCACACAAATGGGGAAAACCAAAGAACATGTTTTAAATCTAAAATACTCCTTTCCCCAAAGCACTGCTCCACAGTATTGAAGAAGACGATAGTGCATAAAAGAAATGAACCTACCATAATCTGTCTCTAATGCAAGGTGAGAAGAAATATATCAGAATGTGTCCATCTTTGCATCTTCCAGCTCCTTGTCTCATACATTGTAACTTAAGGCCTGAAGAGGAAGACTGCTAGTGGTCTCCCAGAAGATATGATTTGTTCTTCTTTTCCACTGGTGGAAATTGAGTGTGTTATGTCTAAATTTCAGAATAAAATAAATAGAGTTAATTATTTAAATATTTTAGTATTTTGTATTTTATATGTTTATTTATTTATAATTTTAAATATATCTATTTCAACTACAGATAAGAAAAAGGCAATCACTGACTTTCTAAACTTTTGATGCACTTTTGCTAAAAAACTTCACATCTGAGGTGCTCTTTTTGGCTTTTTAATTGTATGGAACAAAAGAACACAACGGCTTTTGAAAAATCTCATTGGACATCTAGATATGTCGTTAGGTCCCAAATTTATCTGAAAAAAAATCTAATATGATTTGATATTGCAAGGAAGTATAAAGATTACTCACATACTGGAGCAAACCCCAGTGATTTCTGATGACCCCCTGATATGCAACTAACTTCTATTCAGGAGAGAAAATGCTATGACATTTGTAACTTTTGAATGGACTTGACTTATTTTACAGTTCTGGTTTGTCCTTATTTTCATCTTACGGGTTTCCCATTTAATCCATCTCTTCAAGCAGATTTCACATCTGCCTCACAAGCATCAGGAGGACCTGTGGGATGGGGGAATGGGGGATAGCAGATTCTTCTCTCTCTTGTCTAAGGGTGGAGGGTTGTCACAGAAGAGGCTTCCTTTCATGGGCACAGAAGAAGTGACTTTTCAATGTGAGGAGACAGGAGGTGCTTCACTGGGCATTTTTCCTAAGTAATTATAGCAAGATTGACCCACTGTGAACAGGATTTTTACTGCTTCATCTGTCTTTGTTTTCTCCTCTTTATCATCGCTGTAGTGTCTGTGTCATTGAGGGAAATCATTATTCTGTGAATATCTTTTTAAGCAAGTAAATTCTGCTTCCTACAACCAATATAGAATTATCTGGCTTCTAGGTCTTAGAACTTTGCTCATTTTTCTTTTAAATTAATCAGGTCCTGGCCTAAAGGATCTGGTAAAGCCAATACTCCACAATTTTGCAAATGTCATACCAGACAATCTTCTGATTGCTCCACCACCTGTTTGAAATTAAATTTTGCATGCTCAGTTAAGGAACCACATATATCTTATCCTCAATAGGACTGCTGTTTTCGAAATAAAAATAAACTAATATTTTATTGGAATAAATACATCTTCAATTTGTTCCCCCAGTAGAGTGGAATAATGCTATATTGTCAGAAAATTGAAAGTGATGTCCTGTGTAGAAAGAGGAATGGAAAGGCCAAAGCAAAACTATTTATAGCTAGGGTTAAAATAGTAGAATACATTATTTTAGGGAGTAGGGACAAGTCTCTTGTCTCATGAACACGCACTTCTATATTGAAAGCTGGAGGGTCTCAGAGTCTCCAGCCCCTCTTTGCAGCCTACAGCATCTCTCCTCCTCTCGCCTCTCCTCCTCTCGCCATCAGTCTCTGCTGCTTTGTGCTCTTTTCTGGGCAAGGGGATCAGCACCTGAATGTGTAAAAGAAGCACCCTTCTCTGGGAAATTGCTGCAGTACCAGGTCTGGATTAAAATAAAGGAAAAAAAAATTAAAAAAAAAAAAATAATCCTCTAACTTCATCCTCTCTCACAATAGAAGAGTAGGTCAGACCAGTAGCTGCTTGGAGGAAAAAGGAAATGCTGAGCTACCCAGTGCTGCAGACAGTCAGCCTGGCCAGAAGGTAGAAAAGAAGGTGGTTACCTAAACCTCAGCAATAACTCTGCAGAAGTCAGACTTATTACCAGAGCTTATGCAACAGCTTTGCTACTATATGATGACTTCTAGTGCAATTCAGCTCCTCAAGCCAAATGCTAGAAAAAAGTATTCTCTCATTGTTCTCTGTTTTCTCCTCAGCACTTACTGGATTTCTCTGAAAAAAGATAGAGATGTGACCAAGGCACCTCTACTCACGAGAGGTGCTATGGGGGAAGATGATGTTATCCCTACCTTATTTCTACAGTGCTGAATTGTCAAAACTTTTGACTCTTGGCAGAAAAATACATTAGTTTAGACATATTGTTCAACTTGGAAAAAGACATTGTAAACTTTCAAAATAGATAGAATATCCTATCAGACACTTCCAAAATGGAAACTCTCTTGGCTCCCCATTTATAGTAATTTTTCATTTGGAAGTTTCAGCTAATTCTAATAAAAATACTAATTTAAAATATAAAATTATGAAAACAGGAAGTATTTTGAAATGATGAAAAAAATTAAGATTGATTCTTTTCAGTGAACACTGACATACGTATGAGCTTGACTTTCTCCTGTCTCCAGGATAAGATTTTTCAAAAGGCTCCTGAATGCTTTCCCACACAAAGAACACTGTCATTTGCTTAGCTGTAATTACAACAGCATTGCTAAAGTCCAGAACTGTAAATGATGTTTAAATAATTATTTTATTGAGAAGTTCACAATAATTTTTCTCCTAATTTTTCTGTGTTTCTCCTATCTGTATTTTGAAAAGCACAAAAAATAAATAACGAGTGAATGTTGACAAACAGAAGGCAAAAGCCTGGCAGCCCTCTATAAAGCTAAGAGAAATAATCTATTAATAATCTACCTGGAGTCTTAGACTTTATATTTAGCTTGTCTCTATCCACAGACATGGCTGTTGCTTGTGTGGTGTTTTCA
Organism: Burhinus bistriatus; assembly: GCA_013397275.1. NCBI lineage: Eukaryota > Metazoa > Chordata > Aves > Charadriiformes > Burhinidae > Burhinus > Burhinus bistriatus. The sequence goes on along the minus strand of VYXH01001555.1, from coordinate 494,201 downwards.
TTGGGGCTGGAAGGATTACCAGTAGACCATCTGTTCTATTGGCAAGAAAAAACGTGATTGACAGGTGCCACTGACCTAACACAGACATCTCCATTTGGCGCTACCTGCAGAGCGTAACTACATGTTGAGTTGCTTCTTCCTTCAAGTAGTAAATGAAATACATTCACTTGGAGGTGATAAAGTGTGTTTCATGATTGTTACAGCCTGTTTCTCTGACGTATTCAACCACTTCTTCCTCCTTTTCAACTTACTAAAACCTATGAAGTCGTAAATCTAATCTCTAAGCTGGCAGGATGCTGAGGGGATGAGGCACCGCAGATATCTGAGGGCAGATAATCCTGTTTGTCTTCAGAACTGTGGAGGCTGCAGGAAGAACTGGCAAGCTGCAAGAGGCCCTGACATTTGCCCATCAGCGTAAGGACGAGCCATCTCTATGTTGTTGTCATTCAGCCCAATGTCTGGGATCTGGTTTTGTTTCATTGTTAAATAAAAGTGGTACTTTTCCGAGAAAGGTCATTATAAAATTGGATTCGGAAATAGCCTTTTCATTTCTCAATGTGGAGGCAAGTTTTGCTCTACTTCAGGACTCACAGCTACCATGAAGACAACTGTCAAGCAAAGGAGACCCTCCAAAGTGAAGATGAAGAGGATATTAAAGCAGCACAGTGGATTTTCAAGGTAAGACAAAATCCAGGGTTATCGAAATGTCCTGAAGGAGGGGGGAAATGGTGTATCTGGAAAGAAGCAGAAGGAAAGTGTTACTGTCGTGTAACAACCATAGACTATTTGTCACCAAGACATCCGTATTCATGTAGTTTTCCTTTATTCCTGAGCATCATCCTCTACCCTCTGTTTCTCGGTGGGTTACAACCACAGTGACAAAGGAAGTCATGGTCTGCCTTCCTGTTAAGTGTCTGCTTTCAAACAACACATTAAACACATCCATCTAACTCATAAAAATGATTCATAGTTTGTGGACCTAATCTGTGGTTAAAAGGGTGAGGGAAAACTTGTTGCTTCATGGTGTTTAGACACTGAAGAGGTCTGCATTTTTCACTGATGCTATCTCAGATGATTTTTATTGGTAGTTAACAAAAGAAGGTATCCCAAAGAAATCAAACACAGCATAATACTAAAATCTGATGGAGTGTTAGAGTAAATCCCCTCTAGTGAACCTATTGAGATGAACCATTTTGCTTAATTGGAAACAACAGTCATCTATCCTCTAGATTTTGTCAAAAGCCTGAAAGCTGCCTTCAGGGTGAACCAACATTATTTATGGTGAGCAGCACACTCCTGTGCAGCTCAACAGAGCAAGAGAGACAGGTGCAAGAAACCATATCGTATTAAAACTTTGATGCAGAAGTGGTGCACCCTGGTGCATGGTGCAGAAGAGAATGTGATAGTAAGGTCACACAATCTTGGAACCACAAAATTTGGGTTTTTTTCAGACTAACTTAGCACCAGACTGGAGAGGGACTAAGGCAGCCAGTCAAGGCAGGGTTGGTGAAAGGCAAGATGGGGGAAGAAGCCATTCCCTGTTCCACATCTGCCCTACATTCAAGTTAAAGCACAAATTGGCTTCTCCATCCCATCTCCTTAGCCAATGCACGTCCGTTTCCAGGAGGCCATTTCATTTGAATTACAGGAATATACTCATCAGAAATCCTAAATGATTTTTGCTGAGAGGAAATACTCAGCCTGCTTTGCTACTATCCGGAGACTGTTTCTGATAATGAACCAAGTACCCTCCTTTCAGAATTGCATGTCATTCTGTCTCATTATCTGTCCATTTAGCATGAGCCTGGGGACTTCTTGGCCCTCTTGAAGGCAGAGGAGGTTTTGTCACAGCCACAGTGGCTCCTGAATTTAACCCTTGGTAGTCATACCTTCTGAAACCTATAAACTCTGAAACCACAAATCAAGTCCCTAGTCATTTCTCATTTAGCCATCCTGTTATTCATCCTGGGTGAATTGTTCCTTTCAGCTTGGTGATCACTTTTATAGCTCTCATCTGAAATCGTAGTTTGTTGATGAGTCTCTGAGAACACGGTGCACAGGACTGAGTCAAGGACCTCACAGAGGACAACATATTATTTCTCTGCTCTGTGAAAGGATTCATCTGCAGAGGGACCTAAATGACACTGCAAGGTTCAGGGCCACTTACTGTCTATAGTTCCTTAAACACCAGTGCTGCCAGCTTCCCTTCTCCCGCTGGCTATCTGTCCCATTTAGTTATGTTTCTAAAAGCTGCAGCTCTGCTGATGTGACTTTCATCTTTGGTAGGAGGGACAGCCTGCAGGGACAGCTCAGGAGATGCTCTGTAACCACTTCATGAGCTCAGCTGAACTGAAATTGCTGACATGTGGAAGCTCTTGTATGAGGCTATATGCTCTGGGGGAACATGTCTCCAGAACTTCATAAACCATATCAGCAAATGATCCTTTCACACATGTAATGTAAGCAATGTTACTAGTAGTTAATGAGTCTACACAGACTGTATTAATGATAGAAAGTTAGAAAACTTACCTATCTAGAAATGCATACAGCCCTAAGGCTGGGAAACTAAAATAAATTGCAAGCTTTACTTTGCATAGGAAAGACATACCTTTCTTTTTAATGATAGGGAACCAAGGCACAGAGAGTTTACATGATTTCCCAGGTCTTAGGAAATAAACTTGAAGTTTGTAAGGTTCAAGACCAGTTGGTCACTTATGGTCCCAAATTAGACAAGATCACATTAATTTTTATTTTTTTTTCTGGTGACATTGAAGCCTGCAGAAAGCTCATATTCTTTCTGTTTCAATTTTTCTATATCTGACACTGATTGCTATAGACAAACTATGTCCTTAGACTGATAAATTTGCTTGACTGACAGGGACTTTGATCAGACTAAGTCCCCAGTCCTCATTAATTCCCATGTTCCCTTCCACCTTAGGTGAAGTTCTGAATTTGATGTTTCTGAATATGAGCGGTGGCTGCTTCTGCAAACAAGTTGCCATCTAATTCAACATGCCAAAGCTGAAATATTAAATAAAATGGGATTAAAAAAAAAAACAAACCAAATCTTTTAACAGAACACTTGAATTAGGTTTATTTATTCTTGAACATGCTTTCAAAGAGAAACTGAATTACAAGAGAGATGTTTTTGAAAAGTGCTAGGCAGAATTTAAAGGCCTTTTAAATTCTCTTCGTGACATTTAAATTAACTCAGTGAGTTGTTTATTTCTAATCTCCATTTGCGTTGCTTATAAAGCCTTTTCCTCTGACATGTTTGCACCTTCATTTATAAACGTGTTAAAAAGCAGAAGTGACTAAACTTTTTACAAGTCTCAACACAAAGATGCAAGGACTGACTTAACCCAGAGCTAACACAGACCCATTCTTGTGTGCTCCCAATGTACTTTTTGCCAGTTAACAAAATAAACAACCCCAGAAACATTAAACTGTGCAGGGAGAAAGTGAGAGATTGCAAATAGATCACAATATTTTCCTAATGACAAAATTTGGCCAAAGTCCTGTTACACAGAGCTCATTGTCATCATTTCCTCAGAAGAGGATGAGAATGTTCTCCACAAAGATGCCACATTTTAGTTCACGTCCAGGTTACATCTGGATAAGACCGATTTCACTTCTATGACATACTTATGGTTTCTAAGCATACAGGCTCCAGATTTGGTTGACTTTTCATGAATAATATGCCTACAGGTAACCGGGCAAGCACAGATGAGGCAGCAACGTTGGGGCTCTGAGGCCACTAATAAGTGTTAATGGCCCTGACCAGCCTCATCTGGGGGCATCCACCCTCACCCATGGACTCAGCAGCTCTATTTAAGCTCAGCCGTGGGAACTGTGGTGGAGGAGTGCTGGTCTCCAGCACAGGAGCAGCTATGCTGTATTTGGTGATGCAGCTGCCTGGTTGAGACCTTAACTCCCACCTTGGGCTGACTTCTTGACTTGATCTTGGCTGTCCCTTGTCAATGTGAGCTTGCCTGGTGATTGTGGGACCTGACCTGGGAGGTTGCCTTCCACCTTGCTGTGATACTGCCTTATGATCTAGGCCTTGCTTGGGCCATCTCCACATCTGTCCTCTGTGCCTTGCTCAAGTACTGTGTGATCCCCTTGGCTTCCAGTTCAGCTTGAGGAGCAGCCCTGTTTTTGCTGCTCCCTGGCAAGCAGAATCCTTTCCAGCTCCTGTTGCCTTACATGTAAGTGCTTTCTGGCCTCTGTTCCCCAAGGCATGGAGCAGAGAGGTGAAGAAAAGCATAGTGTGAAGTGAGGTGTGTGCCAATGGAAGGCAGAGAGTAGCTGTTAAGCTTCCTATAATGTTGGCCTGTAGGCTGAGGCCTTATGAGACCCCAGTTATACCAACATTGCCTTTCTTCTCCTACCCATTTGGGTTCTGTGTGGGAGGCCAGGCAGAAACTGAAATGACCACAAGCACGCTGCCTGGAGGAGCAGCTCAGGGGAAGTATGGTGTCCTTTTTCCTTCATCTAGCTAATCTCATCTCTGCAGAAATCCTTTGGGTTTGGAGATGTCAAACATTATTCCATGAACTGCATGTAATGCAGAAGTCACTTGTGACCATGCATAGCTCATCTAAATTATTTGGCAACTGCTATGAATCATGAGTTGCTTGATAAAATAAGGATCCATTCACAAACAACTCGAGAAAGGTCAAAAATCATAAAAGATGTTATTTGCAAAGGACAGCCTGACAGTTGAATGATTACACTGCTTTGCCAAGTACTCTAGTGTTTTCAGGTGATGAGTGCTGTCAGTCATTAATTACTATTACTGTTAGCAGTCCCTCTGAAATCAAGTATTTTCTTTATCTTTTATGAGAGTAGGAAAAGTACTGATATTAGTAAATATACTCACCCTCTTCAGTCAATATAATCTCTCCCAAGGACATTTTCATGTCAGGAGTGTTTATTTGCTGAAGTCTGTTTTTCATACTTAGTCACAGTAGCATTTGTATGTCTTAAAGCTTGTGATTCTGTCATAGGGTGTTAGGAACAAACCAAGCAGTAACTTATACCAAGAACACAGTCTTTCTGTTCTTTTGAACAGGTGTTGTGCTTAGTTAAATAGTCTGAAACATAGTTTAATAGTTACACTTTATATAATTCTTATGTTTGAGATGGGCAGGGGATACAAACTGTATGGCTGTGGGTTGGATCACTTGGCAGCTAACATTCTTCATGTTTGTCAAGGTAGTTATTCTTACACAGCAGATGTAAAATTTGAGACATATTTGATGCTCTGTTTTATTCAGGAGCAGTGTTTCAAAGGGAGACAGAATTCTGGGAGAGAAATAGGAGTATTACAGGGTATTTAGGACCACCAATTATAAGCATCTAGTCTTACTGACAACTTCTTTGACAATACAGTCTACTTTTAGGTAGGAAAAAGAGTGGGTATTTTGCCGAATTGTTAAAGATTAAGATAATGAGGTAAAATCATATGCAGGTAGTTTTAAAGGTAAGCAAAATTATTTCTAGGACAAGCTGGAGAACATTGTATCTCTGTGGTCTTCTGTGCTGGTTAATTTTGTTTTCTTGACATGTATCCTTTATAACACGGGTTTTTCTTGTCCCTGAAGTGTTTTTACTAGTTAAGAAAGGGCTACTCCTGCATATTTTTACAGGCTGTATCAATCCTTTTGAGACCTGCAGTGTCCAGCAAAATATTGGTGCACATCTTGTCAGCAGACTTATTAGGAGGATTAAGGCCTGTCAGCTCCCAGCCCTGCAAGAGGGGTCAGGTAGAAACTGGAAGTGGCTTCTCTTATTTGCAAGAGAATTCCTCCAAGGAAAAATTTGTTTCATGAATTGCTGCTTTCAGAAGTCACAAAGCACTCCTGGGGCACAGGAGGCAGTAGTTCAGGGTTACTCCACACCATGGTCTATAGCACTTATTAGGGTCAGGTCATCCATGCTGTGAAAAAAACTGTACTAGTCATCTGGGGGGGTTAGAGTCCTGCGTATGTATAAGCAGAAGCGAGTACATAGGGATAGGATTCAAAAAGCCACAATTCTGGAGAGGTGGCCATCAGCAGGAACACCAAATGACATTAGAGATAGGCTTTACCTTACATTTGTGACGCGCTCCTGAAATTACACCTCCCTGTCCTGACACAGGACAGGGGAGTGCTTTCTTATATGACAGTCTAGCACTTACTGCTGTTATACAAATTATGGAAAGCCCAGGTTCAAAATCTTCCCCTGAGGTGACCTGAAACCACACGCTCCAGACGAATAACTGCAATGTGTCTGTGATAAGGACAGCAGGTGTCCCTTCCTTCCCTTGTGTTGAAAACGTTCTTTGTTGTATAATAATTTAATATTCCTTGTATAGAAAGGGGGGTGATGCTTTACTGTGTTTAAGGCATTTACCGTGCAAGGGTCTGAGATTCAATGAGAAATACTTCCATTTTCATTTGTAGCTGCTATTTAGTGAGGCCCAGACCAAAATTCACTGGTCCCTTTCAGCTCAATTGGAATGTCATCCTCCTTCCCCTCTGTCTGGTTAGCTGGCTCCAAGCCAGGGAAGGCACTTCTGAAAGCTGGGGCTGACAGACCGCCTCCAGCAGCTAGGCCACCAGTCTGGGAGATCAACCCATGCAAATTCAGAGTCAAAGAAGGATCTGAGCCTGTATCTGCAATAATTATGCTAACAGCAGCATTCAGACATGTAGGTCGGGTTGGGATGGGGGGGGGGCAAGGAGGGGCTGAGTGGTATCTGGGGGTGTGGCTACCAAATGAAGGGTGATGCACATACAGTGCCAAATCAGGCCCGTAACTTCCTTTGAAAGATGCAACATAAATGTTATTTTCTGCTATCGAGAGTTTCCTCCGACCCTGTGAGGGAGTTCCCCATGCAGTGTGTTGGCGTTTTTTGGATGGCATGTTTAGATATCAGCTCTGTCCACGCAGGATGGGGGAGCTGGTGCTGGTGCCTTACTCAGCTCTGTGGGTCCTGCCAGAAGCGGTGTGCTGTGAATGGGGCACCCTTTAGCAGGCGTAGCCCTGAAAGACATGCAACTGGCTTAGCTAATGTCAGTGGATAGGACTCATCTTCACCACTTGCTTGCTACCCCTCCACAGCCTTGCAGAGACCTTTCATGTTTGGTTTGGGATTTTCTCCCCATGTCTCCTCTGAGCATCTTTAGTATACTAGTCTGTTCCAGGCAGCTCACACCATTAAATACAACTCCTTTAAAAACTAATACGCTTTGATCTTTAGCGTAATACATGAATGTAAGAACAGATGAATGTGGCTTATGCAGGAATTATTCTATCAGGCAGAAAAAGTTGCTTGGTTTTTTACGGTGGGGGTGGTTGAACAGTGGGATAGGTTGTAGAGTCTCCATCCTCAGAGGTATTCAAACCCTGCTTGGCACGGTCCTAGGAAGCCTGAGAGCAGGAGGTTGGACTAGACAATCTGGAGAGGCCCCTTCCAACCTCAACTATTCTGTGAAACAAAGAGCTCTTCACAATGTCTTTCTTTTTAAACTGTTCTGTAATTATGTGGCATAATAATATTTTTTTAATTCATAAAAGATTTTACTTTTGCATCCAGAAAGAGTGTTCTGAGAATTGCTAGCTGTATTGCTCAGCATTGTCTATGAGCCAATAATAGCTGCACAAACAGCAATCACAGGGCATTCTTTTGTAAAAGTTGTCAAAATAATAATGTAGTACACATTAATGGGTGGATTACTTGCATATTAATGGTGTGCAAATTTTCTAGTCCTCAGAGATAGTTTGTACTAATTTGCAGTCATGTGTTTTTCCAATTTAGTGATTTACATATTTTACCTTTGGAGCAGCCCTAAAACTTCCTCTTTAGCTGTGCATCTTTGAAATGGAAAAACGCAGAATCCTAGGCTGATTAGGATGTTACTGTCAGAAAGAATTTAATGAATACAAAACTCAAAAGATAAACTGTTTTTAGACTAGTTCCGGAAACATTTCAGCAAAACAATCCTAGACTGACCTGAATTACAGTGGCTGTTTTCATTAATATAAGATGACCTTCTTTAAGTGGAACAAAATGCCATGCTGGTTAATAAATAACCCACTGAGCCTAAATCTAAACCAACTAATTTGAGATATGGGTAACTTGAGATTTACAAATATAGTAATTTGGAATATCCTTCCACCAGCAAGAATCAACAGTTTAGATAAAGGATACTGGGGAAAAGCGACATTTCTCTGGAAGACCGTGGAGGCCTTCTTAAAAAGGCATCTAGTTTGGGTGTCTTTGTGTCAGGAGGAATTGACCTCTACTCCATGATGTCTTTCACCCCCAGCCTGATGAAAGTAAATGATTTCCAGTAAAATACAAAACTAAAATGAAGTACCTTTGTGCATCACCAGGCCCAGAGTGATAAGACATAATACAGTTGGTGTTGCTTTAATTTATGGTTTCTCCTAGAGGCCATCATATAGTAGAGATCACCTGAGCAGTGTTCCCATCACACCCTGCTTTATTTCCAATACACCTCATGTCCAATTGAAAGAGGAATTGTGGTGTGGGTTTTTTTCAGGTCAGATTTCTCAAGGATTTCTCAGTGCCAGAGGAATCCTTAAGTGCCAGAATAAGTTGTTCCCGGGTTGCAGGTATAAGCCAGTCCACTCTAATTAGCAAATCCTTCCAGTGACCGGGAGAATGACGTGGGGCACAGTATCATCGACAGTGGTTCTGGGTGGGAGCTTGAAAGCGTCATCTGACCTGTGCTGCTAGGATCAACCATCCTCAAGCCCTTCCTGGCACAGATTTAGCTTGCCTGCTCTTTAAAACCTCACTAACACAGACTCTACGGTCTAGGCAGCCTGCTCCAGTGCTTCACCATCCTATCGTTAAAAACTCATATTTAACCTCAGTATCCCTGCCTGCTGTTTAAATCCATTACTCCTTGCTGTAGATGTAGTGAGCATGAAGAGTAATTTACTCCTTCTCCTTGCCTGTTTGTATACAACGCATGCTACCTGATAGGCGTTTTCCATGAGTTGTGCAAAGACACAAAAGTCATAAATCACATATGTGCTTTTTAACAGCAATTTCTTTCCACAAAAAATTCAAAGACTGTAGGGGAAAATAAATGTTTCTTTCAAGCCATTTAGAGCTTATTCAGTCCTACATTTTGCTGACCCCTTCTGTGAAATAACAGGACAAATTTTTACCCCCATTTATTTGCATGTCTCTATAAATCAGCTTCATCCAGTCAAAAGAAAGATGCAAAAAGAGATCAGAATATCCTACCACAAAGCCCAGCTCCAGGTTGCTAGGTGACAGCTAGGTGCATCCTCCTGAGAGCAGGTCAAAGCCAAAGCCCTGCCAAGCCAGAAAATGCAAGGGAGAAGCAGTGGCTCTTCTCCCAGAGAAGAGCAGATGAAAGCACCTTGTTTATGTACAATATGAGTAACTGTATGTTTCATCACAAGCGTTAAAACTTAACACTGAGACAGGCAGAACGTTGTTTTCCCATCAGCCGCATCCCAAAGGTGTGCTGAAGGGTAACGCTTGGGAAATGGCAAGGATCTGTGACCAGCTGAACTGGTGAAGCCTGGCTCGCAGTGGGTCTGTGCCTGCTTACTGACTGATTTTGATGTCTCAGAAGGCTTGGACTTTCCCACAGCACATGCCTACACTGGGCACTGATTCCAGTGAAACTTTCAGGAACTTAGATTTTGAGATCTTTAAATTAACAGATCTTCAGTCTACCACCAGATGTGGTCAGAAACAGCTCAGGAGGCTACTTGTCCTCAATATTATACTTTCAGCATTATTCTCAAAATAAAGCTATTCTAAAATACTGTATCGACTGTTAAAAGTAAGAACAGACTGCAACAAACCAGGAGCTGCCCAATGATGCCATCCAAGCGGCAGGTGATGATCTTACAAAATGTCACATCAGTTTTCCTGGTTCACTGTTGCAAGCACTTAATTACGCTCACAAGAAGGATGAAAATTATTCTCAGGAGTCAGGTGTAGGCTGAGGAATTCATACAAAAAAAGGGGGAAGGTCTCAACTTTGTTTCATTGTTCATTCAGTTCCATTTGTGAACACAGCCTAATTTCGGGAAGTAGCTGTGATTTTTCCTGTGATGTTTTGTGTGATTTACTTCAGGACTCAATAAAGAAGAAAACCGTTATTACTGTTCTGTCAACTTCACTGTTCCTTTGAGTGTAACCGAGTTAAGAGCACAAACAGTGGATCAGACTTGGACCAAGACAGGATAAAGTATTTGTTCTCAAACTGCATAACAATTGGCATTTATTATGAGACGTAGGAGGATTATACTATTTTCAAGTATTAATTTTCTTGCATTGCAGTGCTTGATTTTGTAAAACCCATAGTCTTCTCTTTTTATTACCAAACTGATTTATCTAAATGCAAAGATTCTTCTGGGAGGGATGTCTTTGGGGAAGAGAATCTCCTTTTAGGGATTTCTTGCCAATCCTGGAGTTTAGTATCCCAAATAAGCTTTGGCACTCGCACCCTTTTTTCCTTCTGGTACTTGGAACTTGTGCTCAGTTTTGCACAGATGCTTAGACAGAACCAGGGAAGTGGCCGAGTTGCTCCTCTCTGTCCCTTTATCCTGTTTTTTCATTTGCAAATTCTTGCTCCGTTTACTGATCCACATTACCCAGAATTCTGCATGTGAATATATGGGACATCTCTAACATCTATATTTAATACGGGCTCTAAATAAGAGGGTTAAAGGGTGTTTCTCAGTTTATATCCAGATCTTCTGGATAGTTTGACATGGAATAGTTGGATAGTTCTCCAGTCAGGAGACTGATAAAGTGAGTCACAGCCTTAAATGCCAGGGACATTTCTTCAAACTAGCATTTCTTTATGTTCACTGAAATTTTTGATTCTGAAAGGTGGTTTCTATTTTTATGACAGACTAGCCTTCCTCACTGCACTGTTTATTCTGTTCATACAGACCTTGTGCAGATAAATGCATGCGCTTCATTTAAGTACAAGAATAGCATCTGCTTGAATGGTTTACTTGACCAACAGTGGCATACTCAGACGACAAAATTGTTTCAGACTTATGAAAAAGCTGTGCTCTCTCAAGTGTCATACTGGGTTGTAAGCAGACATGCTTCAAAGAGAAAGAAAAGCCAAACTCTATTGGTTTCTTACCAGCCTTTCCAAATCATCAGTAGAAATAAGTTAAAAGTGTTACAGATCAGAGAAGAAAATATAAGCTATTGCAGACAGGAGACTTTCAGTCCCGCTTTGTCTTTTCTGTGTTCGGTCGGGAGGAAGGTTTGAAATGAAGTGCAGAAAGGAGATTGGGAGGGAAGTTTCATCCACCAAGGAGGAAGACATGGTCTGTCAAAACAGTAGTGTAATGGAGGGAAACCACCATAAGTGTGGTCTGTTAATGAGTTGTTTTGAACAACGATCCATAAAGATAGTATGTAAAAATAGATTTGTCCAAATTTCTACCTATCTGGGCTGCTGTTCTTCCTGTCTCAGGACACTTCTAGAATCCACAGCAAAGTGCAGTGTATTTCCAATTGCAAGGAAACAGGACAGACAGCCCCTGAGTGGCCAGAGGAAAAGGTCCAGCCTGCAGAAAGGAGTATTAGTCTCTCTGAGCATTCGACAGGAGAAACGTGGTTTCACAGGAACACATCAAGTGCCTTCCCCAAAAGCTCAGTAGCTCTGAGCTTTTTTTTTTTCTTCCTTTTTTCTTGAGGTCCTCTGTATCTATAACCTGTAACTTGATATCTGTGGTGTCGAGACCTGGGAGCTGATACCATATGTAAGTCTGCTCCTAAGCCTAAAGCAAGCGTGACATTTAACCAGTCATTTGTGCTGTCTGCAATCACAATCTCTCTAATCCAGGCATGTGCTCCTATACGGGTAAGATCACATAAGGCATCTCTGAAAGGAAGATTAGTAAGAGATTCTGCACAGAAGCCCAAGGCCTTTCCGCTCACTTCCACAAGAGTATCTACATAACTGGGATAACCTGACCTCTCTAGATCAGTGTTTGTTTAGTTCCATCGATAACTTAGTACATTGGGGTAGATATCACCTGAAGTTTTCCCGTTTCCCAAATATGTTTACACCTTCTCCTCACCATCACTCTTATCAGATCAGCTCCACTTCCTCCAATCGTCAGTCAACGGTCTTTTTAAGATTCTGGAGAAATACTCCTGGTCACCACCTCAAACTAGTCCGCAATGAGACAAATACAGAGTTTGCTCTTCATGCCAGCACTTCAGCCTAGAACACTCTTGGTTCTGATACTATTCTTTTTAACCTCATACTCTTCCGCAGTCTCTCACTGCCTGCTCTTTCTTTTGTTCTCATTTTTCAAGGAATTATAGTGCGTTTTAGCTCTGATGTCTTTTTGTCTTCTCCGCCATATCCTGTGAGTAAGTTGTATTTTCTCCCATCAGCCTTATAACATGGCTGCATAATTCCCGCAATTCCTCCAGATGTTCTAAGGTCCAAAATCTGATCAAAAGTCAATGGCAGAAGTCACAGTGGCTTCCTCGAGAATCTTGTCAAGCTGGAATATTACTGTGCAGCCACATTGTGCAACTGGGTTTTTAGATACATTTTGAACTACTGTGAACCCTCGAGCTGTTCAGGAACGTTGGTTCCAAATTGCCCCATTAATCTTCCTTTCTGAATCAGCTCTGGAGTATAACTACAACCTACTTTCTATACCTAAAAACTGCAGTCTTTTTTCATTTTGGATTCTTCTTTAATTTAACTGTATTTATTACTTACCAAGCACCTGTGTAGTGAAGATCCTGTGTAATAATTAAGTTATGTGTGACCCAGAACACCAGGAATGTTCCTGCAGGTCATGGTTGGATAGGTATCGCTTGAGTGACGTTGATACTATGAAGATATTTTTCCTTTGCTAATCGTGAAAAGAGGAAAATATTTGTGTCTCCAGTTTTAGTTCATCTAATTTCCATTATGGGCAGACGACTCCTGACAGCACAAGGAGGAACGGTGCTTCGGCACTCACCCTCAACGGTTGAGGTTCCCTATTCAAATTGTAGGTGCACAGTGACACCTTCTGGAAGCTTGTAATGAGAGTTACTGAGCAGCTTCCTTCCGTCATCTGGAAACACAATTTTTACATGTAGAATCCAAGCTTTTTCTGGTCAACATTTTGCCCAGATCTTTGGTACAGGTTCTCTGATGTCGTCGGGACATGTACTAAGAGAATGTTGTCGTGATGGGAGAATTTTATTTTTTTCAAATCAACCCGAACCTGTAGGGTTTTTTAATGATCCCAAATAATTCAAAGGTTTATTAAAAAAAAAAAAAAAAA
>VYXH01001555.1:461415-473165 GCA_013397275.1 Burhinus bistriatus | reverse complement strand
CATCAGTACTTATTTTCATATCTTTATTCTGGGTCCCAAATAATCCCAGAAGCATCGCCTCAGCTGTTACACACCTCTTTATCCCTTGGAAAGAACAGTGTGCATTTTTCACAGGGAGTAGTGATTTTTGAGGGCTCAGCTTAAAGTACCAGAAAGGAGTTGTCAGAGTATAAGGTTTGTGTGTCTCTTGGAGCCCAGGTCACACAAGCTGATGAACCTGAAGCACAGGCAACTACCAGTACTCAATCACTTATAAAAATTCATCCCCTCTTTTCATCACTAAAAGTTATCCCAAAGAGGGAGCAGGTCTCGGAAATACTGCGGAGATCTCCGGGCATTCAGAAGCAAGAGAGTATTCTTAGCTAGAGGCTCATGACTCTTAACTTTCTGTTTGTAGGCATGTCTCAAAATTTGTCATAGTCGGGTGAAGCAAAGAAGTCCAGAGAGTGTCATGACTGAAATGACAGTGTGCCAAGTCAAATTCTGACCTGACTTCAGCTTTAAATTGACTTTGGTCATACTCCTCCTGGCTGCCACTGCTCCATTTGGCGCTATAGCCGAGCTCGCAAGGCAGAGGACAGCTGCCACCGTGCCTACCCTGCCAGAGCAGCCAGATGCCAGTGTAGTACAATCTGAAGGGAATCGCGACAATCGGAATCAATAGGAAACGGTATGTGAATCACTATTTAATGCACTCCAGGGTGAGTCATCCCGATTCAAACCAGCTTTCGGACCAGTACAATGTCAGTCAGCTCCTCGCACAGTTCGATATGAGTCAGAACTCAGCACCGAGTACAATATGAAATGAGTCACCGACTAATACAGCGCCATGTGACTCCAATACCCAGTGCGAGTTGTCAGAGCTTCTGTGTGATATGAGTCACTTCATAGTACAGTAAAATGGGCTTTTTGGAGACCATTCATAATTAAGCACGATGCAACCAAGCGCTCAGTAGGAAATGATGGGAGTGAGCAGAGCAATCTGCTACGTGTACCAGTTTCACTGTTTGCATAGTAAAGAGGTGTGTAAAATATTACGCTGAATAAAATTTATTTTATTTTTTTTTAAAGCGAGCTGCATTAAAATAACTAGAAGCAAATACTTCATCTGACAAGAAAGCCAGCCAAAGCAGGGCTGAAGCAGTGGTAGAACTCCCAACACTGGAGAAGCCTGGGGTTTATTTTGTTTGGTTTTGCTTCTGAGGCAGCTGATCAGCCAGCGTGACCCGACATAGATCCACTGAGGCTGACTCCAGCTGCCACAGAAGACAAGGCAAGGGATGCCGACAGCCTGTGCTGTGCAGAGGAGAAGGACTTGACGCTGATTCAACTTAATTGCAGTTTGCAATGACCCGGTTTGTGAAGGGACTCAGCATGGGATGAAGTTACGTCCATACTCGCATTCATACTGCTCCACTGGTGTAGCACAGTGTTGCTTTTTCTATGCAACTGGTAAAAAATTCTCTCGTGTCTTTCCCATATTACAGGAGAAATAATGACAGAGAGTGACTCTGCTAATTGCATGTTACAGTAACATTTTCAGTGAAGTCTCTTATGATAAAATCCAAAGTAAAGAAATACTTCACAATACTACCAGAGGAGATACATGGCATCCCTCTAAAAAAAAAATACACAAAAATGCCCCTGAAACCCCAAGTAACTATGTTTCCTAACAAGAAAGTCAGACTTTACTCAGAAAAATGCTTCAGTGCAGGAAGTTTTGCGCAGACAGCGAGCTGATCTGGCGACCAAACATGCAGCACTGAATAGCAAAGAAAAAGGAGCAGAAGACATCTAAGCCCTTGGTAGAAAAAGACCTCAGTTACAGGTGACATGATCAAGGCACCATTACCTGTTACTATGTGGGTGTGATACATTTTCAGCCATTCCTTTTGAAATGTAAAGCAATGCTTTAATCTGAATAGATGAACCCAGCTCCTCTGAGCTGCTGCTCCTCTGGAAAAAAAAGATATTAAATAAAGCAGGTAAAAGCACTCACTTTCTGGACATTTTACATAAAAGCATCCCAGAATTTTTATTTATACTCACAGAAGGATACCACTTTTTCTTGCCATTTTATCCGCTTAAGCCTTTGACAGACTCGTGCACAGCAGTGACATAAGAAGCTGCTTTGTTCTGTGTGGCTGCCAGTCCTCTTGCTGCTAGAGGTTAGGTTAGGTCTTGCATTCGTAAACTTTCAATCATTTCAGTCACCCCACTACAAGATGCCAAATCTCCAATAATAGAAAAACTCCAAAGAGCTCTTGCTCTTCACTCACTAAGTGGGCAATCCGATAACTATGCCTAAAGCATGTGCATATGTGTGGGTGAGTTCATTAACATATATTAATTCTTCTCTGTCTAAAATAGTACACTGCTTGATGCAGAAAGCCTGCGTGTCAAATTTGTCAATGAAGAGGAAGAAGCACGAGCATCAAGCTTCTCGTTCATATTTCAGTTGACAATAAACTGCCACAGGCTTCAGTGCAAGTATGTTGCAACCCCAAATATTTCTAAATTAATAAAATATAGATCCAGAGATTTACCTGGAGCTTGACCCCAGTTGCAAGCCTCTTATGACATTAGTAGACAAGGAGAGAATCTCTTTCTCCCAGCTCACTGGTGATCATTATTGAGGAGATCCAAAGGGAGAGCAGCAATTGCGAGAGTTACGTGACCTCACCTAAAGCTCGCTGAAACCAACAGGTGGTTTTCATTGTTTTAATGGAGTGTGGATCAGGCCCAAAGCATTTACCAAAAAATAACTGGACTATATCTGTGCCCTCACTCCAACTGGCTGTTGGCTAGCATTATAGCACAGGGCTTCACAGGCTGTACGGCTACTGCGCCAGCTTCATGCAAATCGGACCCGAGCACAAGTTAAGGCTTGCACATCTGCCTAATTGTAATGTGTACAAGGAGGACATGTTATATTTAAGTAATTATGCTTAAGTAATAGAATCTTTGCACTTTGAGCTGAGAAAATGCCATTGTGCTTTAGCATAAAATGAGGATAAAAGTATAAACGCGTTGTCTACAATCTTCTTTTCTATGTATTCTTGTGTTTGGGTGTGGTTTTTTTATTTGGTTGGGGTTTTCTTTTGTTTTTAAATTTGACATTTGTGGCTTAGATTTCAAATATTCCTCCTTTGGGAAGACTATTTTCTTGGTAGCCTACCTTTCTACTGAGAGATTAGCAAATACTATAAATGTTACAACTAAGCCAAATATCACCCGAGGTGCTTTTAACCAGGGAAATAATTTTCATTCTTGACCTTCACACTCCTTTGCGTTCACAAGGTTACATACAGAAATGCCTCATAATCTGAATGTCAGACAGGCATGCCTTGGAGTGGAAAAGGTATGACAGACATACTTATTGCAGTACTTCAATATTACTTTTAAGGCGTACAGTAGTTTTTCCACTATTGTCAAAATTAGCTTTTCAGATGCTTGCTTAAAGCCCTGGACCTTTTTTTTTTTTTTTTTTAAATTACTTATTAGCATTCAGTAATATGAGCATGTATTTTTTTATATGAATTGTAGATGCTATCTAGCTGGATAAGAAGCAAGACCATGTGGCATTATTTTTCTGCTCTTTTTGCTTCATTGCTTTTTAGGGACATTTTTATAATGGACTAAATTTGTTGTTATCATTATATAGAGAAGGACCTCTCTCTCCCTGCAAGATCCAGAAACTCTGCACCTAGGCATCTGCATAGATGCTATGTTAGACTGTCTTGAAACAGTGAACCAACCAGAGACAAGCCGATCAACTCCTACTCACTATTCTCAATTAAGTATTTAACTAATTGGTGCTCTCTATGTGGGATTTGGATGGATCTGTGGGTTCCTGCATGCAGGACCCTCTGTGCCTAGACAAGTTTCTTTGTTTCAATGTGCTGATTAACGTCTGGAGTGGGGAATATGACCCTTGCAGGCATTCCAAGGCTGCAAAGTTGATCCAACTCTACATAGATTGCAGGTAGTCAGAGCAGACTTGGAAGTAGCCGGTCACTTTTAAGTAGTCAGAAGAAACTTCCTGCAGATGCAGAAATGATCATGTAGGACAGTCTTTTCTACACGATTTAGGTATTTTGGAGATGTTTTGTATGTAGCTCAAGATAATCACTAGAGATGGATCATGCGTGTGCTGGAGTGGCCTGAGGAGCATGAGCCAGCTGGATGTAAGAACTGTGCAGTAAAGTATGATTCAGAGTCTCATCTGGTCTAGCCAACACCACCACAACAAGGACTTTTGCAACATAAACTCCTGTTGCCATCTGGACACTGACTGACTGTCCTGTTCAAGGATTTGATTCCCCACAGTGACTTGATATTAGCAGAATCAGATCCAATTGACGACCCACAAACCAGCAGCACCTTTTCGTCCTTCCCCATCCATATGAACCAGAAACTCATATTTTTTCTATTAAATTATGGCTACCCGAGTCCTCACCAAGCAGACATAGGTGTCTCTGATAGTGCTGTCATTACTTTGGGCAAACTGATATAATTGGACATAGAGATACATTTCATGTTATATCCAGCAATTGGCTAAAACTGTACCCAGTCTGGGGTTAAACAATGCTGGAGATGGTAGAGGTTAAAGTCCTTTGGTTAAAGGTATCTCACTTCATTCCATCACTCATCTAAAAGTACTTTTGGATTCCTTAGAAAACATGCACAAGGTAGCAGTCCATCTACAGTTTTTAAATCCCCCGTGATTTCTTCTCAAACCCATTTTCAACCAAGGCACACATCTGCTCCAGATGGTGGAGACAGAGCCCAGTTCTCAAAGTGCAGAGAGCATCCAGCACAGAGGGTTCTCACACTATTTGTTCGTTCTCATAGCACCTTCTGAGAGGTCTGGAAATCTGAGAAGATAAACAAGGCATAGGGAGTTTAGAGCAGTGAAATTTCCATTTTGGTGTGAGGGAGATAACCTAGAGAAAGAAAAGCAATTTTTGATTGGCTTATTCTTCCTCAGCAAGGCAAAATTTGGGGTATGGATCTCTCTTACAGCACAGCAACCTAGTAAGGGAGTTTAAGGTAACAGGGAATTAAACAAGAACAAGAAACCAGGGAGCATCCAAAATTTTTGAAATCCAGGTGTATTAGGGGATAAACATGTCACAAACTAGGTTGATGAATCCCTCCATCTGGGCTCAGAGTTAAGTTCTCCTCCTGGACCTTCCTCTCTTACCTTGAAGAAGCAATATAAACTTGCCTGAATCTGAAACAGGGAAAGCACTAGAGCTCAGTGTCACTACCCAAGTGACTTAAAAAAAAAAAAAAAAACCAAAAAACCAAACAAATAGAGCAGTAATTTGAGCTTGAAGCTGTGAGATGTTGGTCTTCCTGAACCTGCACGGACTTCAATGAGAATAGGAGAACAGCATCTCATAAGTCCGAATCTTTAACTATTTAAAAAACTATATCTAAAAATCTAAACATACTTAAATTACCTTGGAAAAAATAAAAACATGCATCTCTAAATTTACATTATAGTCAAAACAGTAAGAGTTCTCTCAAAGAATAAATACAAAACTATTCAATCAGCATGGAAATAGAGAACAATAGTTTATGCACACAGATACACATTCACCCTCTGCATTCGCTTAGTAAGATGGAATAAGTCACTTTCAGCAATAAGATAAAACTCTCACTGTTTGTAATCAGCTATGTAAATGCATTCAGGAAGCAGGAGGAGGATTTTTTAAAAAAAAATTTATACAAATTTTGAAGAAAGGCATTTCAGACAATTCATAATACCTAGTATTAAGTCCAACCCAAGATATCAAGTCACTTTTCTCTGCAGCATAAATAGAAGTACCACATCAGATCCTCAACTGGTATAAATTCCCTTGTCTTCACTGGCCGTAGTGATGTGATACAGTTTTTCAGCAGTTGAAAATTTGACGCAAATTACATGTAATCAGCATTAATACTTCAAAATTGAACGTACAAAAACTAGGATGGAATTTTCTCTCATCACAACGAGATCTTGATGTTTCAAAGAAAACATCCTCTTTGTTGATGGACATAGTTATATTTGATTGTCCAGGGAAATAAAACAGAAGATACTTGACACTGGCCAGTGTCAAAATTCATTAAAACCAGATACTAATTGCATGCCATGCAAATTGAAAACAATAGAAAGAGTAATGCCACCTTGTTTTTATTTCAGAGTGTCAGCTGACCAAATAAGTGACTGTGCTGGGAGGGTGGTGTAACAACAAGCTGTATTTGCCAATTGCCATTTTCAAAGTGCGCACCTAGTAATAAGGAAGAGAATATTTTGGTTGATGGAGGAACATTTGCATTGATGTTTACAGAAAATGCACCTAGTTTATTAATTTTTTTCTAACTGAATTATAAAATTTCTTTATGAGGTGAAATCTGTCCAGTTCAATCACAGGTTCCTTCCCGCTTCAATGCCATATTGACTAAAAACCAGTCTCCTGTCACATTTGAGTGATCAACCTGACAACACCAGGGGTAGGAGGATGGCTGTACACCTTGTTTTCCTCAGGAATGCACCCTTTTGTTCTACAGCCAAATAATAGCTCTGAACTATCCCTCACCCTTGAATGCACTTACTTTTATACACACTTCAGCTCTCAGGGCTCCTCGAGCTCCAAAGTCTTCCAACTGACTGCTGCAACTAATGTTTGCCCTGCCCAGCTCTGTACATGCGTTTCTCTGCAACATCATACTACTGGTTTAAGAAAACAGGGATCATGATTTAAGCATCACAGTCAAGATTGTGGGGACAAGTTTAGGCCACCTCTTAACGGTACTTACGAAATGCAGCAGCTGGCAGGGGAACAATACCCACGTGCCTCTTACCCTGCTTCCCCACTCCACCACCTGTGGGTCTGCTGAATGTATTCTCAACTAGGATAGGGAAAGAAAAATATTTAGCTACATGTAAGTATCAACACGTGTCATTCCCTTTAACAACTTTAAGGTAAGCTATTAGCTCAAAGTGCTGTTGCTGACTCAGATTTTTCATTATTAAAATGAACTGATGACCCACAGTATCAGTCTAGAAAGAAAGGAAAGCCCGCTTGCGCCATTAGCAGTCACACACCCACTGGTTTTGCTTACAGTTGATTGAGGCTCTTCGACCTAATACTGTGGCATAATAAACTCGAAGAGGTCATCAGTCACTAGTACCATGTACCACAGCAGTAGGATCCACAGCTGAATAATTCTTCAACTAATATATACTGTTAGTCGCATCACTGATGCCATGAACACAGGCCCTAGATTTTCAAATTGGTTTTACACCTAGTGCATCACCCAGTCAGACCATCTGATGTCCCAAATTAACAACGGTAACATGACATGAACAGAAGACCTTTTTATTGGGATGTCTAAAAAAAAAAACCCCTCTCCTTTTTGCTCTGAGCACCTAAAGTCTACTGAAGGCAAAAAAATAGCCGCCTCCATTCCCACAGATCCGCAAGTCAGTCAAGCAGTTGGTCTAATTGTTGCTAATGTAGGTTACACTGTAAAGACACAAGGAATTTTATAAATTCCTACAAATAATATTCACTGGAGTTGTTGATAAATCTATTGTCCATTCTGGCACACAGCACAACTCAAAACAGTAATTCAAGCAGTTGTGTGGAAAGGCTCATTACACAGCTACCGTGACTGCAGCAAGAAGCAGCAAAATGTGATGGAGAACTTCAAATGACTCATAGTGAAATACTGGACATACTAGAGGTAGCAGAAAAACAACTACAGACATAAAATAAGGCTTTTCTGTTTGTGTCCCGTTAGTGACTCTGTCATTATTAGCGCACTGCATGATCTCACACAACTTGCTTCATCTCTGACTTTTTTTCCATACACCTTCCCAGATCGTTATACTTCCATGTGTGTGGTCATACTCTGAGAGTCTCAATGCTTTTCAAGGTACTTTTCTTTGAAAATGAATCCTTAGATGACTTCCACAAACTCAGCGTCTGTGCCTTTGCCTCTGTTCCAGCCACAGAGCAGTTTGTGCGAGAGCAAAAGCAGCAGATAGGGAGCTCGTGGTAAACTTGTATCACCATGCACAGCTGCAAAACTGCAGGGTTTGTGTTTCCTTGGTTTACTTTTTTTATTTTTTTTTTTAATTACACTTTTTTTAATAAAGCAAAGAAAACTAGAAAGCCAGTGTATAGCCATGAATATACATATGAAATTATGACACAGCCTTTATGCAGAGCCTATGTCTTACTGTGTGTTCAGGCCTCATGTCTGGCATTACACGGTCTCAGTACAATCACGATTGGGATATACATTTGCAACAAGTTGTGCTGCAAACGTGAACATTTTAACTTTATTTTGCAATTCTGGTTAAAGGATTAACCACAAAAACCTAGACTTTTAATGTAAGACATCAACTTATGCTGCAGATTAATCATTCTTATGTGGCCAAAGGGAGCTGGTCCAGGTAGAAAGGTACATAGAACGATGAGCTTGACGACAGTTTGGTTTAGAGCCAGAGCTGCATTAAAAAAGAAAAACAAAAAAAAGCAGGGAAGAATGAAGTTAGAAAAAAACAATGCCAGGATAGATCACTTACTCATTGCTTGTTCTCCAAACCTGGACCAGTCTGGTATGTTTTTGTCTTATAGGTCTTAGCAATATCTGTGCCAAAGGAGTTTCTACAACTTTGTAATAACCTGCACCACTGCTCAGCTCTCTACCTTGCTATCCTATAAAATTGAGCCTAGATTTTATTTAGCCCAAGATAACTCATTATTTATCTCTGAAAGAAATAGAGAGCAATAGAACATCATCACCTTTTACTGACCAGAAGATCAGCATGCTTCTCAGTTCCCCCTTCCAGATTAACAATCCAAATTCCTACAATTCTTCTGCGTAAACATCTTGTTAGATGTTTAGATAGATGTTGTGTCTTTCTTGGAACATGATACCCACAGTACTTGCACAGAGGAGTACATTACTTCTTGTATCTTACCACAGTATTCCTGCTAATACACTGCTGAAAGTCACATCCTAATTAGTTTGGGATCACTCCAAACCTGTGTTTGCATGTACAATATGACTGTCAATTGCCACAGGAAATACATGAACGATAATCACTGAACAGCTCTGTAATTCAAAAGCTTGGGCTGTCTTTAAGCCAACAGATATATTCCAGTCCTCTTTCTGTTATTTCCCATTACTCTAATACAGCCCTGCTATCATGAAAGCATGCTTTATCTGCTAAAAATATCTTTCAAAACAAATCTTCACCACATAAATGACCAAAACCTACTTGCTTAGTCAATGAGAAAGTTTCTATACATCTGCCAAATAAAAATGAACGTGCATCATTTAATCTGAAAAAATGTCTCTTGAATTTTTGTGTTGCTCAATCCTTCATTTTCTGTAAACTGTGTGGAAAATCATGCAATGATGAACATTCATAAAACCCTGTAGTACCAGAAAAAAAATCTAAGGTGTACGATTCACAAGTGAAACAAAGAACATAATGCTGCTGGGCAGTTCTTGCCATACAGCTACTTACATACTCTTGCCTTGCATTAAAGATGTCAAAGAACAATTCTGCAGAAGAACCTGAAATGGTAACAGTGGATCCAGACAGATTTTTTTGAATTAAGCCACAGTGGGATGAGATGGGGAGGAAGCGTGTGTTCTTCCTGTTTCCACCATCCTTTACCTTTCTTCTTGGAAAAATACCAAACAGGAACCAGCTTTTCCATTCAGACCACCGTCAGTTCAGTTGTAATATGGATTAGAGGTATGAATGTGTGAACCAGCCACATAAAACATCTCAAAAGTAAGACTGGGTGGATTAGGCTACATAAACTGCACATATCTGAATCCAAGTTACAGTTTTCTAATCAATAATAATTGTTTACTGTCCAAAGAAGCCCAAAATATTGTTAGATATATTACCATTCCAATAATGCTTTGTTTGCTATCACTTTCTAATCAACATATGAAGATGCTTTATTTTAAGAAGTGTAGGTATCTGGAAGGAAATTAATACTGAGGGATTCGTTCTATTCCTATGAATTTGAAACTCTGAAGGAAAGAAACCTGAATCTACAAATGTATTCTACATTTCACATTTATTCTTACACATTTTGAAATGAGAAAAGTTGTGGGTTTTTGGAAGCTATGTTCTTTTTCTGATTTTCAATTTCTGGGCATTTAGATACTGCTTGTCAGATAAGGTCTACAGAGTTACAAAATGGGTCATCATTTCTATCTGTCCTGTTGTTGTATTTTATTCCTCCTGCAAAACAGGTGCATGTTCTGCTCAGCATGTCATGCATTTTTCTCTTGGGAGAGTGGGTGGTTCTCACAAAAACAAAAACTATTAAGCTCTGTAAGAGAGAAACAAATTCAGCAGAAAAAAATCCAGCACAATTTGATGCTGCACTCTGCTAAAATAATCTCCTTTCTTCTGACATTTCTGTTGAGTCTGTGACAATGTCTGTGCATTCTCCCCCAAGGTACAAGAGTATTTCCTAAACCTGGCTAAACATTTTAGAAAGGAAGGCAACTTTTAACCCTCCAGTATTCAGCTCATTAGATTTTTTATTGATAATTTAATATCAGACTTGAAACAAAGAACTCAAAATATAATTTTAGTTCCCCTACAACTGTCATGGCCTCAAAAGAAGGTTTAGCAACCTGAAAAAACCTACACACAAAGAGATGTCATGACACAGGAGGATGACTAGTTATGCATCCAAAAATCAAACACAATCAAAATTAAGAAAGACATACTCATCTTTGTACAAGCTGGCATTTCATCTCTAAAAGACATCTGTCACTTAGGTATGGTATAACCCTCAGTGTAATAGAGAGAGCATTATTAAGTGCTGTACAGCAAGTTTGAAGCTTCTAGAAAGATAGGTCAGAAAGGGACAGGGACTTCAAGGGGACTTGTCATTTCATTAACACCACTTCTCTGCACAATCTGCAGAATTCGGGCGCCCAAAAAGTTTCCTAGACCAGTGCAAAACCTACAACCAGTGCTTCCACCAAAAATTGTTTCATGCCGTCTTCTGTCGGGGGAGGCAACCAAAAACCTGCATGTTAAATCTTAACGCTGTACAACCATATGTTTCCTCTGTAAGTAATCCTTCATCTTCAAAGAAGCACTTGATTCCTTCTTGAGAGAAAAACTTTTTTAAGAACTGTGGCAGTCAGACTGTAATGAACAAATAAGCGTTGGCCCTTCCCCTTTGCTATGGGGCAACCAGCAGGTTGGAGGTCCTCGATAGTTGCCGAAGGCCAGATTTTCAAGAGAGCACAGGCGTCTCACGGAAGCATCACAAAGCCTGCGCATTGACTAATCGACAGAGAGAAGGAAAAGAAAAAAAAGAAAGAGGCTCCAACTACCTTAATTCTGTAACCTTTTCTTTAGGACTGACCTTGCAGTGAAAACTTCAGGAAACTCTTTCCAACTCTTAGGCTTATATACCACTCTCCTAAGAGCTGCAGCTCTCTGAGACCCCTCAAGTCCACCTTTTGCTCACTCCATCACTGCTCTCTTTGTATTCCCACCCATGTGCAGAATTCATTAGCCACTTGCTTTCCATCACAGCGCTTAAATAAAATGAGTGAATTTGCCAAAGGATTCAACACACTAAGAGCTTCTGTGGGGAAAAAACAAGCATTTAGCTTTTCAGTTCCTTTGGAGCTGTAGCCTTCAGCAGTTCTCGGTAAGACTTTTAAAGCAAATAAAAGGAAAAAAAAAAAAAAAA
>VYXH01001555.1:421444-452027 GCA_013397275.1 Burhinus bistriatus | reverse complement strand
GGGGGGGGGGGGGGAACAAAACCCTACCTGCACAGAAAACAGGTTTTTAACTACATTTCATTACTATATATTAGTTCATTATGCACAAACTTTTCTCAGGGCAAAAGTGAGTTGTACTGAAAAGGAAAAGTTACTATACACAAGCCATTACACGAATACCAGGAGAAAATAATCATATTGACACAAGATATTATTTATAATTCATCAAGTAAGAAATTATCACAAAATCAATTTATCCTAGCTTGAAAGTAAGCATGGTTGATTTGTCTTGGCATTTATCTAACCGCAGGATATCATTAAGCTCTAACAACTTTCCAGTCCACTGGTATTCTTTCTTCAGTCTCTGCACTTCACAAACCAATAACTCCCACAGAACAGGCGTACCGTTAAAGACTGCTCTTTTCACCAGCCTGCTAAGCAGTATTAAAATTGCATGGGCTCCTTCAGCCAACATATTGTGCTTTACACTGACCTTTAAATTCCAAAGTCATTAGCACAATACAAACGACCAAAAAAAAAAAAAAAATTTATACATATATCCTGAAGGGCTCTACTATATAAAGACAGATTAAAATTTATCACACCAACATCATGTACTTATGCACTTTCTGATTACAAAGGGTATCTGAAAAAGATAGTGATGAGAAAGACTACCACAACGTGAAGTAATTTTTCAACAAGTTTGCTCTAAACAGTACTTAAGAACACGTGTCTTCTGCCATGAAAGGTATCAGTATCATTTTAATGACATTAATGAAAATCTATCCTAACGTTGTAACTAAATTAATCCCAAACCTTTTAAAATGGTAAACCAATTCAAGCTTAGTGATGATCTAGTGAAACAGAAGCTAATGTACAGCTGTATGAAATTGTACTTAGAGGCAAAACTTGTATTACTGACTACTAATGATCTATTTCAAAAGGCATTTGTTTGAAAGGTAATACAACCATTTTTTGCAGGATGAAGACTTCATGTTGATGAATTTAAGTTCTACCCAAGCTGGTATGGATTGTAAGTTTCCATTTAGAATTCACATATGTTGACCACAAGTGGAATCCTGAACTCTGGATAAAAAACAGGAATTTCATTTGCAATGCTTGGAAAGTGCAATAGGGCTTCAAAGTGGGATACACAAAAGCCAAGATCATTGAGCAGATATTTACCTTCTGCTTAGTGCTCATCAAAAAGAATCATTCAGTACAAGATAATTTAAAACCCACACTTTCTCCTGAGCAAGTTAAGAGAATTACATATGAGGAAATGCCTTCTAACTAAGGATCTGGAAGTTGTGTTTTCTGAGCAGCAGAAACCTCTAGCCTTCCTTAGAGAAGGAAAGATGGCATCCTTAAAGATCTACATACACACACTTTAAAAGGAACATGGCCCCCTCTTCTTCTCTGCTAGATTAGTGTGAAAACTAGCTTCAGTTGTAGGGCAACTATGTTCCAGTCTCTCTTTCGTCTGAGAGGATTCAAATGTCTATAAAGGTAATAAACAAACCTGCTATTCCTGGATGGGAGAGAATCATCATGCCCAGTTCTGCCAGCATGTTTCACTGCATAAAATATTCGAAGGTACTGGGTCAGGCATAGCACGACTGCAGCTCAGCAGATAAGCCAGCCGGCTGGGGAAATGACATACAGTCCCAGACCCACCTCCACATCCTTCTCCTATACATGCTTCTGACTTTGCATCCTCTCTGATAGAGGAGAGCCATTTCAGAAAACTGAAGCACCTGTTGAACAGAGGTGCGTCCAAAGCTCAGAGCTGCGCAGTGTAATTTTTGGATTTGGGTAACCAAAATGAAGCACAAATAGAATTTAGGCACCTAAGATCTTTTTTGGATCTACTTCTTGGACCTCACCTTTCACTGCGAGAAAGAAACTCTTCTTTTTACCTCAGGGACGGAAGAGAGAAAAGGGTGAAAGCTGTTGCCACAGCAATAAGGTAACATTAGATTAAACAACGTTTTATTTGAACTCCTACTTGGATACATCTACATCACAGAAAGCACTATCACAGTTCTAGTTCTTTTAACGAAGTCCAGCTATAATTCGGTAAGTACAGAAAGACAATTACTATATTTTCTCAAAAGGTTATTTTCCTAAGTGTCACAGTCAGGCATAAAGATTAAAGGACATGTAGCGTGAGGAAGGTTATGCAAACCAACCTATGCCTGCCCTGTATATATGCTGTGAACCGCAGTGGAAATTTAGGTCTACTTGGCATCCAATTTGCAATCATTTTTAACATAATTTTTTGGACTTGCTCCTTTACAAAGGTCTCCAAACAAAGCACTGCAATTGATATTAAACGTCTGTCATTAGTTTGTTGTGGTCTTAAACGACTTGAAAAAAAATCAATTACGCATCTTTAAGTAACTCTTAAGCAATCCTGCCAAAGGACCTACATAAAGGCTAAAAATAAACCCATTCTGATAGTAGAAAAAGAATGTTTTCTGAATTAGGGCATTAATATCAAACAAATTGAGTTAAAAACATTTTTATATAAAGTTATGCAACACAGAAAATCTTGTTTTACCTTTACAGTCAAGGAATTTATTCTCGACGAACCACACACACTCTTCCCATCCCCCCCCAAATCCTTTACACATTGCCAGGACAGACCTCTTCAGCCCCAGGCTTCTGTAAATTAAATAATATAAACTTAGGTATAATGAAAGAATTTAATCTCTTCTAAAGATGTTGACATGTTTTTCCTTGAAAGCACATTTGAAAATACTTCTAAACATGTGCACTGTTAAAAAGCAGGTTCTAACAAAGCAGTATTTATATCATTCCACATATGGAAAAGACCGTAAGTTTAATAATTTATTCTCACCTGCAGGTCTATGATTGACATTGGATACTCTACATCTCAAAATTCAGTTCATGAACAAAATTAATGTTATTTATATGAAGTGAATTTAATATTACCTCCCCAGCCAGTTCATATTGTGATTAATCGGTTAGCTGGTGTTATTAGGACAGCCTACAACACAATGCCTTCGCTTACTTACAAAGTCTAAACCAAACCTGGTTGTCAAGCACATTAAGCAAAACTAAACACTCAAATCAGATTTAACTGACTATTTTAAGACATTCCTAGAAATAATACCTACTGATAGAATGTAAAATACATGCTTTGGGCAATAAAATATATTGCATTGATCAAAGCTGGTTACATAAACAAGCTTAACCAACCACTGCAATAGAGGTCACCACATCCACTAACAAATTTCCAAACCCCATGACCACAAATTTAGTCCTAATTCAGAAACAGTACGTACAAACTAGAGAGTTAACTAAATTGTGATTTAGTTAACAACTGAGTTTAACGTCATTAGATGAAGTTAGATACCTTTTCTCTTTGCAAAACTAGTGAACACAGCAGCAAGAAACAAAATCCATTCTTACAACTGAACAAATATGGAGACGTAAAATACATATGGGAGGAATGTGTATGTTTCAGACCACAAAAAATACAGTACATTATTCACAAAGTTAGAAAAAACCAAGCCAATTACCAAAATGTTTAATTGGTAAAAGTTTAATGTCAACTTACTTATAAAAATGAAAAAATATTTTAACATTCACCATACAATTGAGCAACCTGGCCCTACTGACTATCAGCTATAAGGAAGGCATCTAAGGAAACGATGGTTGTGTCAAAACAAAGGCTAACTTCAGGCATGTATGCTGCTTAAAGGAAAAAAAAAAAAAAGAAAAAAAACCAAACCAAAAAAACCTCTTATTTGCAGGAAGCTAGATGCTTAGCCTAGTTTTTAAAGCTAATTACAAAATCCTCTTTCATACTGGTCCAGATGTCTTGACAATTTCTTCTTCTAACAGAACTGTCAAAAGAAAAGAATTTTTATGAGATCTTCATACAGCTTATTTCTAAATCTTTGCAAGAAGAAAGAGATATATGACACCATACTTAGGATATGGAAATTACTAGTTAAAGCATTTGCTTATATCATAACCATTCCTTCACTCAAGCATCTTTATACGGACACTTTTGTAACTGCCACCTCACAGAAGGTTTTAAGGACAAATGAACTTTTCCAGGTACCGCATCAAACAATTTCTAAACTCTATAAATTATTTAGATATCTTGGAGTACAGATTTGAATAATATTCAGTAATAAGATATGTAAAACAAGGTGCATAAACATTTTTTTTATGCAGTAATCTTAATATATTCTGTGCAACATGGTTCTGCAGAGCTGCAGCATTCTTAACACAGAAAAACAACAGAACGAGGGTATGATGCTTCATATTGCATACTACCATATCTTCAGTTGTAAATTTTACAGGCCTTCGTTTCAGTGTTTCTCCACTTTATTGGACTACCAGTGTTCCTCAGAAGCTTTTATAATTCCCATCTCCTGAACTTAAAAAAAAATTTATATCAAGTTATCACTGCCCTACACTTACCCTGACACAGGAATATGGCAGCAGTCATCTGTTTTTTATCCCCCCTTCTTTTCAGAGTAGCAAAAAAACCCAGAAAAACTCAACAACAAAAGGGCTAAAAAGGCCTATTCCACTCATCGAAGCAGAGATTAGAAATAGTTAGACTATCTTTGGGTGAAGAAAGAGAAAACATAGTGACTAACTTGCCACTACTTTGTATGGCAAAGCAGCATTGTAACTAAATGTCACAAGGACTAAGGTCAATGTCCTGACTTCTCTCCCCCTTTGCCACCTCCCTACATGTGTGATCTCACACCTTCAGTCAAAAATAGTTCTCTAGTCTAAAGCTATTTTGCAATATCAACATGTAATATCATTAATGGGCTAAAAAATAACCAAAAGTCAACAGAAACTCACTTGTAATTTACTGTAAACCAAAATTAAGCACAGAGCCTGGCTGTCTGCTATCAAATAGGTAGAGCAGTCTTACCTTCCACCTGTTTCCACATTCATTACAGACAACAAACGTTGTCATGGGTTCATCAGCACTGCGGGTTTGAACCTTTGGCAAAGGCAAGAGCCAGAGCAGAAAAGGAAAATTAGTATCTTCAACTTTTGTTAGTATGTGTTCAATGTAAAGGTTTAAAAATCAAAGTTTAACATTAAGGAAACACATTTGCATAAAAATACAAGTTAGCTTTCTGTATCAATTGAAACTGGTTTTTTGTCTAGACTATAAAGCAAGCATAAACTCATGTTTTGACAGATTTAGTAGCACTAAAATACCCATTTCAGCATAGAAACTGCACATACTTCTAGGAAAAGATTCTGCAGTAAAACCACATGTTCAATACAGCTTTACGTACATTTACTGATGCAAAGGCTTAAACGTCTCATGATTCAAAACCAGCTTTCTACTTAAAGCATCTGACATACATTATTAAATTATAAACGCAGCCGATACTATGATCAAGATTACATACCCTGAAGCACTGCTAAACAAATTAAACCTCTTCTTGCACATATTTCCAAATTAAAATAGAAAAGAG
The DNA here is from genome assembly GCA_013397275.1 of Burhinus bistriatus. Classification (NCBI taxonomy): domain Eukaryota; kingdom Metazoa; phylum Chordata; class Aves; order Charadriiformes; family Burhinidae; genus Burhinus; species Burhinus bistriatus. The sequence continues at coordinate 446,559 of VYXH01001555.1, read as the reverse complement.
TTGTAGTAATGTTTGTAAATTAGGGTCTAGTGTTAGTCAAATTGTAGATTTTATACAGATATATAAATATATATGTATACATATTTTATATGTATGTATCATTATTTTCTGCTATTTATTCCTTCTGTAAAGAGAAGTTTACACACATTAAAAACAGTAAATTAGCTCTCCTCCACATAAAACTATACTAAGAAGATGTAACAAGAAGAATTAGCAAAAACTCAGCATTGCAAAGGAACTAATGTTTCAGGCTGTATAGATACTCAGCTTAGATTTACATAAAATCTTTGGTAAATTGGTAAATTAATACAACAAACATTCTTTATGTAAGCACACCTAAGTAGATCCAACTATCTTCACATATTTTGTAATTCGTTAGCATTTTGTTAAAAGTTCACTTTGTAATTTAAACTTTTTTCTCTGACAATCTTTATATAAGACTTAAGCTTTGAAAAAGGAAAACAAAGAGTCTGAATAACCATGTACCTGGGTGTATGTACAGTTCTTCTTTTTGCACTTGCCACATGTAAACAGATCAGTTTGGGTACCTCCTGTTTTAGCCATCTGGTGCTCTCTGATAGCTTCTTTGGTCAGATTTTTGCGCATTTCTTTCAGCTCATCACTTGCCATTTCCTGTTATGGACAAAGAGCAAATAGTTTTACTATAGAGTTCTAGTTTTAAATAAGTCATTAGCACTGTGCAAGCCCGTACCATTTTTTATTTAGAATCCATGAACAACAAACTGTAATGAAGGGCAAAGTAATTCCACACATTTTTAGTTTTACAAGACTTAATTTGGGGTATTTCACAGCACAGAAGCTACAAAAAGCTAAAATTTGGGGGGACTGGGGAGGGTGGTGGTTTGGTGGTGGTTTTTTGGTCTGGGTTTTTTGGGGTTTTTTTTGGTTGTGGGTTTTTTTGTGGTTTGTTTTTTTTTTTTTTTTAACACAGCTGGGAAAAAAGCAGTAAAAGTTACAATATTAAACACCTAGAAATATTTCCATGCAAATGCATTTATGAAGTTCAGAAATGTAATACAGAGATAAGGTAGAAGAGGACTTAAAAGTTCTCCATAGAAGAGGAAAAAGGTCCTCTCCCTAGGTTAGATCCTTGCATAATTATGTCAGTGGCCTACAGAAGATTATTATAGGAAAAATTTACACTACTTTGACTATTTCCATATTTGTACTGAGAAATACATGGCATAGCCATAATTTACCATATGTTACCAGAAGTCATATACACTTAGTTTCAGAACACTAACCAAAGAGCTCAGATTCACCAATTTTCTTTTTCCTTTAAAACAGTTCTAGCGTGCAGGATCTCCACAACATATAGTAATCAAGTGTGCACAGAAAGACAAGTTGTTCCATTTTTTTCAGTAAAGTTTTATTCCACATCCCATGTAGATGTGGAATGCAAATCTTGTATCAATGCTGTTTCACTTTAGAAGTAATCTTAACACTAAGGTGTTTCTTAGCCATTATAATTTTAATGCAAGACATTAACAAAATGAAACAAAGAATGGGCACTGGACAACACAAAATGTATGTTTGTGCATATGTATATACACACATGTGGAACAAAAAAACTCAAAATACACACTGAAGATACAATCTATTTTTCTTTACATATTCCTTTATGAGCCTCTGTTTGCCCTAACCTGTACGTAAAGCTATAGAACAACAACAACAAAAAAAAACAGCCAAAAAACCCCACACCAAACCTTTCCTTTAGAATAAAGCTAAACATGATTTTCATCACTTGATCATAACTTTAATTTCTTTGTCTCCAAGATACTTCTTTATACCTGATTCGGGGGGAAGAGTCCAACACATACAAGTAGAACTACAAAACTGAAATCAGATATTAACTGTGCTTTTGTTTTTCTCTCCCTCAAAGCCTAATTTTTAATTTGACTTCCTAGATTTATTTCAATTTGTACAGACAGTAAGCAACTGCATGGAAATTTCTATTCAAGTGTCCAAAATGTTCTTTCAGTAACATAAATCTAATTTGATATAAAGGGCAATTCTCCTAGCTTCCTTCCCCTATCAATTATGGCTTTTTCTATTTATTGTGAAAAGTTTCCTTCAAAATCATTTGAAGTATTCTGTCAAACTTGAGATAAGCTTTAAATGAACACTGAAAATGCCAACAGCAGAGGGACCGATCTTTAAAACCTCAGTGCCATACCTTGCATTGGAGTATAACAGCAGAGGTTAGCATTTGAAAAACAAATGGCAAGACAGGCTAACGCTTAGAAATCCAGAAAGGTGCATGGGTAAGCAGCTTGGAGTCACTAGCCAGATATATTTACAGCTTCCTGAACTTAAAAAACTATCACCGATACATCATGTGGCCTTTCAAAAACGGCAAAACATACCGCACTTCACGAAATTTGCGTGCGACAGCTTACCTGCCTCCCAACTCAAGAGACAAAATCAAGTATTTAGGAACCATTAACAGAAACCACTTTCATTCCCTCTGCCCCAACACAGCCCTGTCTAATTCAGACTGTGCAAGCCACAAACAAGCCGCAGTCTTTCAGACGTGCAGGCAGGTTACATAAATTATTCTTATGGCTAATACAGGCCAGGACCTAAGTCCCACAGGGAAACAGTTCAAGACCTATCCTTTACTTACCTCTGCTGTCATTTTGGCAAACTTGTCAGGAGGAATGTTCCCACATAACACATTTTTCCTTAGGTTAGGATTCTTCGCATCCTTGAGATTTGCTATCCTACTTCGTACCCTATTTTTGTATTTCATATCAGTGTTTTTTAATTCTTGAAAAATAGGTGCTTTGGATTTAAGGAACAAAACATTAACAAGTAAAAGAGAGCACTATAAAGGATTCATTTTTTGGGATAACTTTTCTAAAGCAGTGTACTTCACTGCTGACCAAGTCCTTCCCCCCATCTCAATCCCAACCAACAGTTACTTTTCTGTTCAACACAGCAGACTTTATGTCCTTCTGAAGTCAAATCATAGTTTAGCACATGGTCAGTGAAACATGAATTCTTGGGTAGCAGGATCTCAATTGAAATTGTGAAAAGTCACCCATAAATTTATGTCCAGTTCCTTGACCTCACCCTGAGGATTAATTGATTTCTAAACCAAATATTCCAACACTGGCAGCTCATTAACAGAATTTTAAAACAGGTTTGCAACAGAAACAGGAAATTCTTTAACATGAATGGTGGCTGACTGTAATTACTGAAGGACATTAGCAAGTTAGAATCAAGAAGCTTAGACTTTTTCTATGCTTAAGAATACCCCCACAAAAAAAACCAAACCCAAACCTAAAATAAGAAGAATCTCAGACGTCCATGATGTAACTATTCAAACATTGCCACCAGAACAACCCTTTTGAAAATTCCAAATTCATTTAGAAATAAACTTGTAGAAAAATATTAAAACTGTTAACCAGAAAAGATTTAAAAATAACATAGAAGAGCCCAGCATTTTAATGTCAGATGCTTCAGTAAGATATAATATTGCTGCTGCAAGGAAAACATACTGAACTGAAAAAAACCCACACACACTCACCTACACACATTCCTACATGTTTTAAGGCAAATCATTTAGGTTGTGCTGTTTTTTTAAACACTACATTTCTGCACTGATGTGTTGAACACAGTTTGCTATTTTTGTTTCAAATGACATTTAAAACGATTAAATATATAGATCAAGTTAATTATTTTTAACATTATCAATGCTTTTAAAAAATAGCCTTGTTCTAGAGCACATAGATGTACAAAAAAGGATATCTTCTTCAATCTGAGAACCCAGCTCTTCCTCATCAGCACCAATAGCAATGTAATCATCTGAGGAAAGCAAATATTAAAATATTAGCAACCTGACAATCTCATCAGTGTTCTGTATCCCTGACAGCCCATTTGAAACTCTAAAATTCAGCAAATTATGAAACAACCGCAGTGAATTTTCCTTTTGTATAGAAAGTTTAATTTACTGTATATTTATCCTTTCAAGACTTTGTTAACATTACTTGGGAGAACAAAAATAAGTGAAAAGACCACCAACAGAAGTTTAAAAAACTAGAACAACCCTGTATCTTTCATAGAAACAAAAATTCTGATATCTATTTGCAAACACAAGTAGTAATAAAAAAGTCTGCCATAGAGAAAAATTTTAAATAGTCTAATAGGCTCGGCAAATACCCATCTCCACAGCATATCTGTCTGTAGAACAGACTATCATAAAAATAAAACATTTTGTATTGTGTTTCATCAATTCTTTCAGCCCACACAATACAAGCATAAGCAATTAATGTTTTGCAAGCATGCAAGAGAAAGATCTCATCAGAAAAACAGTAATTAAGTAACAGAAACAATATTATTAGATATTTTTTAAAAATGCAAAGCAGAGACGTGTCATAAAACATGTAAATTAGAAGAAATAAACCATACAATCTTGAAGACAATGCAACACTTATCCTAAGCTACCTTGGAAAGGCAGCTGTCTTTATGAGTAAGGGTTTTGGTCAGAAACAGCAAACAATTATCTTGAGACATTTTAGGTCAAATTAGACATATTATGCGTCTTCCTCCTTCTGATTTTAACACGAGTGTACTTCAGTGAGTAATCCAAACAACATTTTTCCTTCGATCTCATGCACAAGGCCTTAAAACCAGAAAATAACATTTTTTCGAGACTGGCATTCAACCCATGTATGATCAGTTTATATCTGATGTAGAAAGTAACATAGCAAAAAGAGTTCTTGGAAAACTAGCTAAAATTAAGACTGCATAGAATTATGAATACTAAGACACTGTATGCAACTTTGTGGTCAGAGGTAAGACAAAAAAATAACAGCTTCCACAAAAAGATTTAAATGAGGCATTAAGGAGGCAGTAACGTTCCTGAAAAGAAGTTCCACTGTATGCAAGATATCAGATGAACAGAAGCCACAAAATGTCCCATATCATCAGCAACAAAAATGTATTTCAATACAATCCCATGCTGTCAAGGTTACTCATTACTTGCAGCTTGGGTGAACTGGCCTGTGGGTATATACACACAAATGGACATAAATAAGGTTTATTCTACCCTATGAGGTAGGAAAAGAACAGAGCAGGAAGGACTGAAACAGACAAGAAGGAAATAGTTAATCTCGAAAATACAGTCTACAAAGCTCACCTCCTGTTCTGAGAGCTGCAGAGAGCATTTCTCTACATTTCACTCGTACAGAATCCGAAGTGCTTGGAGCCCGGGGAAAAGAAGGGATGAAAGAATTTGAGGGAGCACTACCCTCCTCCTTCCTGCTGCTGGAATTGCTACTTGAACTGCTAAAAAAAAGGCAAAAAGAAAACTAATATTAATGTTTTTCCCCCTCTTCAAATAACTTTGTTCTAGGACAAAACACAGGTCTTTCCCTACATCCATTTGATGCTATTCCAAAAAAAAGAACATAGGCCAGCTTTTTAAAGCTACTTATAGCTCTAGAGTCAATACAATTTTAAAAGCATCTTCAGAATACTCACCAGAGTATTCCACACAATAGAGACACAGCAGGTATTTCATTCCATTATGCGGCACGTAAGTTTTAATTCTCAGTTCTTGACATTAACATGAAATCTTCTCCCCCTCCCCATGGAACTTTACTTTAAGAATCAGTGAAGATACATCACACTAACATTCAGTCTGCTTACTGTACTGAAGCGGTACCATGGTCACAAGCAATTAGTGTAGCTTTGCAAACTGTAAACCAAAAAGTTTTCAGCTTGCAAATTTCAATTTGAAAATGGCTGCTGGAAACAGATTCACTAAACCCAGAAATGTATAGAAGAAATGGGATTGCAGATATTATTTTGTAAATGTTCTTCAGCTCCTATAGCATCATTAACATGGGCTCCTTTTTCTAATAACAAGTATTTTGTGTTTAACAAAAAAAGTACAGAATGAGATTGTTTATTAAACATAAAAGCTAATAGACAAAAGTAGTATTCTAAACCTCTAACATATGCCATTACCACAAAGCTGTGACTGGAAGTTGTTTTACAGTTCTCAAAGCTCAATGCTACTATTGAGAGAAGAAGAAGTATTTGACAGATGAGACAGACGGAATAATCAATAACTAGCTTGGCCATATCTTGACCCATGGCTTTCATCTTTTTTTAGTGTCAGCAGCAGGATCTATTTCCCTAATAACACACCATTTCTTCTACAACTCTGTATTTCAGAAAAGAATGTGGAAGCTGTCTCCAATATGACAAAATTGGATCAAATAGTTTAATGTTAATTTATACTGAAGGAGGTTATTTGTATAGTCATGAAGAATTAAGCACCTTTCTTCTCTTGCTTCAGGGCTGTTTTGTGAGGAAGATGCAGGCTCCTTTTTCTTTTCTTCAGAATCTTTATCAGTTGAAGGTCCATCTAGAAATATAAAACATGAGAACCTTTCTTTTACCCAGAAATAGTAACCGAGTTAAACCAGTGGTAACATATCTTTGATGATTTCTCCTGCACCAGTTGGAAATGCTAGCAGCTCCCACTCTCTGCTTTGACCTTCTCTTGCTGTACAGCCTTCCACTCCCCAACACCCTCCCCAACTCAGCAAATGGAAAATATGATAACACTTCAGATCCTTCGACTCAAGTCCAGCATCTGCTTAAACTGTCAGTGAAGACATGATGAAAATGTAGACTTTTATCATTTATTTTTGCCAGCTCTGCTGCATGAGGTAGACGATAACTTCTTAAAGTACTGCACTGTCTCTGGAGTTTGTCTTCCATTTTTTAAATATAAGCTCCTACTAAATATACATCATTCTTTTTAATTATATTCACAGGATTTCTACCAAAGGACTGAACCAAATGAACCGCAGTGTGAAAGTTACCATGGTTGCCAAAAAATATAAAGATCATTTTCATATGCTTTTGATGGAGTTTTTCAGACATGCACAGAGTATTTTCTGTGATAGCTCTTAAATAATTTGCCTTAGTGTTTATAAATTTGAATTTGCCTTTCCCATACAGGCCATGTTTATTGATGACTTTATACAGAATAAAGACAAAAGCCTTTATTAAAAAGGGCAAGCGCAACATTTAACTTTAGCCTAGCGAGAACACATGCACCCTTCTATTGTAAAGAGGAATTCAGAGTGGCTAAATCGAGCTCGTGCTTTGATTTGCTCTCTAGAAAGGCTGACTCTCCACTGCCTACAGAGAAAGCCTAGCGAGACTGGCATCACTCTCTGACAGATTTTGTGAATTCCTCTCTAAGCCCTCATGAAGTTGCTATGACACTTCTAAATCCATAGACATATATTGCAAACTTTAAAAAGAACTAAAAACAGATGAAGAAAAGGAGGGAAATCTGATAAGGCTCAGTCTTTCCCACGAAGATATCCTGAACTAGGTATCTAAATCTTTGTTTAAGCATGTAAAAGTATCCTCATTTCCAGAACAGCCCCATCCCCACATTTCTCAAGGAAACTTGGTGATACGGAACACATATTAACATGCACATTCACATGATTACTCTCTATGGCAATGAAAGCTTACATGATATATAATTTTAAAAATATTCAAAATATGCATGTAATCTCATTTACCCTCATCATTTTTTAAGTACATGATCATTTTTGTCAGAGGCTTTAAGACAAACTGATAGATCAAACAGGTATCTTGAGGTTCTACAGGCTCAGGTTCTACAAATCAGCATAGCCGCCTTAAGAGCTGAGCTCTGCTTCAGCCCATTTACCTCCATATTTTTTTCTGGCACACAAGTTGTCAAAATCAGAGCTGACGTTGGTACCTCCTGCTTATTTTGCATCAAATACACTGCTATGGTATAGCTGGCACCCAGTTTTTAGTTTATCAAACTCTTCCATTTAGCCCAGCACCACTTCCAAGCACAAATATAGGCGGGAGGAGAATGGATTGAGAGCAGCCCCAAGGAGAAGGGCTTGGGGGTGTTGGTGGATGAGAAGCTCAACATGAGCTGACAGTGTGTGCGCGCAGCCCAGAAAGCCAACAGCATCCTGTGCTGCATCAAAACAAGCGTGGCCAGCAGGTTGAAGGAGGTGATTCTGCCCTTCTGCTCTGCTCTCATGAGACCCCACCTGGCGTACTGCATCCAGCTCTGGACCTGTTGGATCGAGTCCAGAGGAGGGCCACAAAGACGATCAGGGGGCTGGAGCACCTCTGCTATGAGTACAGGCTGAGTGAGTTGGGGTTTTTCAGCCTGGAGAAGGCTCCAGGGAGACCTTAGAGCAGCCCTCCAGTACTTAAAGGGGGCCTACAGGAAAGATGGAGAGGGACTTTTTACAAGGACATGTAGTGATAGGACGAGAGGTAACAGTTTTAAACTGAAAGAGGGTAAATTTAGATTAGATATTAGGAAGAAATTCTTTACTGTGAGGGTGGTGAGACACTGGAACAGGCTGCCCAGAGAAGCTGTGGATGCTGCCAGAAGTGTTCAAGGAGAGGCTGGCTGGGGCTTTGAGCAACATGGTCTAGTGGAAGGTGTTCCCGTCCAAAGCAGGGGGCCTGGAACTAGGTGATCTTTAAGGTCCCTTCCAACTTTAACTCTTCTATGATACATCAGAGAAGGCAGGCACCTGAGAATATCTGCCAATACCCCAATTGCTTCTTCCACTGAGGGAGGACAGGGTATACGTGAGGCACAGTGATAAAGCAAGAGGTAAAAGCACAGCTCTTCATACACCTGCAGAGCAGTCTATGCAAGCATGTCTCAAACCAAGCTCAAACTTCAGCAGCTGAGAAAACTGCACCATCTTCAGGCAAATATGTATTCAAAACTACAATTTCTTTAATTACTTAGAGAAGAGTTTATAGACACTTTTGTTTAATCCAGTTTCAGAAATGTGAAAATAAAGTTAACAATATTCTCTGTTTGCTCAAAATATTCTCCTAAGTGAGTAAGTCACTCAACTCTTATGGATCATAAATTGGAAAGCACCAAGGAGAGGAGATACAGTGTAAAGCAGTATTTATTCTTAAACACACAGTAATAAGGATTTCTTATTTTATTAGAATACTGTATTGACAAAAGAACAGAATGCAATTAACAGTCTGCTAGACAGCACTTCCCTCTGGGGAAAGGAAAAAAAATTATCCTTGAGAACCTAAAAGTCCCTACTAATTAGCTTATTATATATTCAACAGCCAGACTCTAACACAAAGGAAAAATGACAGCTAATGGGAACTACAAACAACCAAAAATTCTAACAAAGATGGGAAAAATGGCCCTTCTATGAAAGATATTTAAAAATTCCAATGAGCAAGTGATTCACATCAGGAAGGCTATAGAACATCATAAATATTTATATAATATAAATTACAAGTTGCTTTAAAGAGGCACAATTACTTCTCCAACTTTGTACAGCTATTAAAACTTACCAAAACTTTTTTTCAGAAACAAACTGAAATTGTCATCAATTTTACGACTGAGAACTGTAACCTCACAGTTTTAGCTACTGCAGCTTCAGAAGGTCATAAAAAAAAAATCTTTAACTTTTTTTTTTTAATGAGATAAGCTAATTTATATTAATGCTTCTTTAAAATACAAAGAACAAGCTAGTAACATGAACTGACTATTAGCCATCAGAATAAGACTACCAAATTCTGACTAGTGCATTGCAGTTTCTATCTGGGACCTGCAATTAATTTGAAAGACACTTCTACCTTTTCCAGTGAAATAATCTCTCCAGGGTAAAACATGACATGACAGTGTTCTCTGTTACCAGAACAAAATTTTTAATCTAATAATATATGGTCTGGGATAACATAATTAATCCAAATGTTGGAAGCCATCAATAGCTTCATTGTAGATTATTCTAATTATGTTACATGTGAACTCAAGACATTTCCTAGTAACACGAAAAAAATTAGAAAGTAAAAATATGTTATTGATTTATAAATTTAACTTTAAATTATCAATTTTTTTAGAGTATGAAGTTTTCAAAAATGTTACTGAAAGGTGGCTAGTTATTCCCTGGAAACACATGAGAATTTAATTTAGTGGGTTATCTTATATTACTGATTCAGATTTTACCATTAAAACTTGGAAAGTTTTCTGAGTATTCAGTTTAAGTAACTTAAAGGGAAGAGGTATCAGAACAGGTAACAGATGGCTTAGTCACTAATTTAACAATGACCTTTATATTTAATAATTCTTCAAGACCCATTTTCCAGACCGTGACCAAAATAATCTTGAGATGCACAAGCAGCTACACTTGTGAGCAATTTCTCTGCAAGATGTATTAAGACATGATGGTAAGATCAGAGAAGCTTATTCCTTGTAGTAGCATAGGGAGGAATAATATCTAAAATCTACAAATAAACAACAAAATTATGAACTGCTTGCCATTTTAAAAGATTTTTTTTATCCTAAGTGACAAAAGCATGACACTAACTACTTTGCTATACATGTTTTTTCTCCTATATGGTATGATATAATTTGCATCATGTGTTATTACCTCTCCATTGATAATCCTAACAAATTCTAGATCTACTAATTGTACATGGAACAGTTCCAAATATACATTTGACAGGAGGGGACTTCCACAGCTCATACCTGATACGGAAATGAAACTACTGAAATTATTTTCGCACTTGATTCTACTTGTCATCTTATAAAGACAGGCACTCTTCTTATCAATAATAAACAACACTCTCAAACACTGTTAGACTGCAATTTACGAATTTGAGCAAAGCCAGTAGGTTACTAGATGTCCTTGAACAACTTTACCTAATGACAGCATTAACATACCTGTAAGAGAGTCCTAGACTGTACCAGCTTCCTCCAGTAGAATCAAACTCAGGTTTGAAATAATAAAGGATTGTATGAACAAAGTAATCTGAGTAAAACACTTCTGTGAAGTCTGGCTGATGTTATCTTCTCTTGACAACATTAAACACTTAAACATTCCTTTAAAATAATATTACAGGCATGCACTTTTTTTGAAATAGGCATTTCAAAATGCTTATGGCCCCATTTTTAGTTTTTATTACTGGCAACAGATGATCACACTTGCACTTAATGTCAAGATTATTGTCAAATCGTTCTGCATTTCCATAAACTTACTGGAGTTAAGCTTACTTAGTTAGAGGTCTGGACATTCTTTTTCACTGTATACTCTTAGAGTTCAGTAAGTAATTATTTGTGATGGGGAATGATACATTCCTTAAAGAATTTTTTGTTGTTGTTTTTTAATATAAAGGAATGCTCCTTATAACCTAAATGGATATGCATAGATTCATTATCTGCATACCATGCTCTATATACTCAGCTACTTGGCAAAAAAATCATTATTTGCAAATCCCGTGTTATAACTTAGCAGTATTTTATTCTGAGAGCAGAATTTGCTTACTTAAGTAAACTGTGACCAACTAGGCTGTGTGGTTTAACATTCTTACAGCAAAATCTGAAAGCGATCTTCCACTGTCACTCACTCAGCGAGTCACTTCAGACAAGCTTGCAAGCCCTCTGCTGGGCAGCTTCCGACCCCCCTGAAAAACCACTGGTAACCCGCCATGGCTCTGGTAAGGCCATAAACATCTGGTGATTCACAACCTTACTTTGTTTTCTTCTCATGTTTCCCATGCATTCTCAAAACGTAAGTTCCAATAGCACTGAACTTAAACAGTACATGCAGCCTGAACAGTCAAAAATTCTTGCCTAAATTCAAAATGTCATTTATAAAAATAACTCACAAAGACTTCAGATCTCTGAGTACAATGCTTGGTACGATTAACAGCTGTCCGCTTCTGTTGCCATCTTTGATCCATACCATTTTACATGCACTATAAACAGCATAATCGAAACTCATTTCTCAAGCAGCTCAACATACGGTATTTCGTATTCTTCCGAGAAAGTCAAAACTAATGACAAAACAGAATAAGAGTACTTTGTAAGATTCCCACCCATACTTCACACAGCCCAGATACCCTATCTTCCACAGTTATGAGATTTTAAGTTCTAATGAACTACTGAGCAGTGAAATGAGAGGTGAAACGTTTGCCCTAGTGTGCGTTATTATAAGGCCTATGTTACAATCAAGGAGAATTTAACTACATAAGTTTTGAACACAAGCTGTGTTGTATTTTCAGGAATAATTTGATTTTATATAAATGCACAACCACAACTGTACTAGACCTGGCACAATAACGTACACACAACAATATCTGCCCTGTAACAAAAATTAGAGCATGAACAAAGGTCATATACACACTGCCTCAAGAAGAAAGTATTCAGTTCTGATTAATGTCAAATATTTGCTATTTACTTTCCAGTTCCTTACGTGTTTGACTTCACCTGATGCAAGCAGCCTTAGGTAGAGTCTCCCAGCTGTCTTAAAACAACCTGAATGTAGCAAGCCATCAAAAGGGGAAGGTCCACCTTGCTCCAGCTGTATGTTACTGCTGCAGTCCCTGTGTGGGAAACAGTAACTGCAACAGCCTAGACCAAAAAATCTGATACCGTTGAAATTTAAACCAGAAGAAAGGAACAGAACAATTAGTTTCCAACTGGTCAGTTCCCAGCTGTCATCTCCTGGATAGCCACTGGAGTGCTAGTTGTAGCACAGGAGACACCTGTGCAGAAGGGAAGCCAGGACCACCCCTTTCAGCAGCAGCCTACACCCAGATTGACGTGCCGTGACCATCAGGCACCATGGTCTTATTCCGGACTTCTACAGCATGACCACCCTCTGCTCCTCTGGTAGGAATAATACTCCTCATGTTTCACAACATTTGAACAATTATAGATCAGTCAGCTCTAAGTAACAATGTATTAAGACAAGTCTGACTGACTTAAAATATTGTGTTAAAAAAATGAGACAGAAGACTATTTTTTACTGTCTCAATAAATAAATAGCAATTCTTTTGCTCAAAGGACAGCGATACCCAGAAGGGTTAGCCCCCCAAAGAAGTGAAGTATCTGAGGGCACTGAGAATTGGGGGGGGGGAGAGGAGCATTTCCTCTACTTTGTTGCCTCAACTAAGTGGCAGTATCAAAAATGTGAACTTTACAGGGAAAAAACCCACAAACCAACCACAACTTCGATAGGGCTTTTTTTTTTTTTTAAACTTAAATTAATAACTTAAGAGCTAGGTCACTCAATACAGCTGTTGCATTTAGAAGTTTTTAGAGTAACTCAAGTTAATATGCAAGTCCATTTCTCCACCTATGTATTGTAGCACTTTTATGCATTGGCTATAATGCAGTTGGATTTCAAGTTCCAAGTACATAATTTTCACTGTTTACCAGTGAACTCTAATCAGATCCTTTATAAAGTATGCATTTAATTCATAATAAAAGCCATTACCATGATTTAAAAAGTATTTTATCAGTATATCTAGTATTATTTAAATGTAATTACTAAAACTAACCTAATTAGTATTATCTAACTTTTTAAAGATAGGTTAAAAAAATGTCTGCTGTAGAGGTTGTTGCTTCTTACTAGAAGATAGAAGTTGAAAGCTGTGATAAATTGTCCATTTCTACATGCATATACTGTCAGATGGATACAAAGTCATTTCTACACCATTTACAAGACAGTAATAAAGTATCTGATAAAATACTTCATAATTCATAAAAATAAGGCTGACTTCAAATGGCTGGGGACTCTAACACCTCCTGGTATTTAGCATATTTTTCTAGATAGAACGGGAAATATTTAAATCAGTAGAAAACAATGTAAACCGTTTTCTATTTCAAAATTTTGTTTCCTAAATCTTAGTTTACCTAAAATTAGATACAAAGAAACAAAATAGAGTACAGCATACTCTATGAACAAAAATACCTGGACACAGTTTGAGTGTTTTCAAAATGCATTAAAATTAAGTACTACAAAACACCCTTGAATAAAATTCTGCTAACAGAAAGGTTTCATTAACTGAATTCATTGCTTTAAGGGAAATTAAACAAAAAGTATTAACTCACTGGTTAGTAAGTTGTTTAAAACTATGAAGGTTTTAGAAAGTGCAGATCGATTTCTCACTACCTGTAAGCTCTAACAGACTTTTAACGTCAATTTTCTTTACTGTTTTTTTCTCTTCACAAATCACTTTATAACCAAACTTCAAAGCCTCCACACTCCCATATGAGATTTTGCACAAGTTCTTCAGAGTACCTGTTATATTTGACAAAGGAAATAGTCAAGAACAGGTTCGTTAGTGTTTAGTACTGCAGAACAGTCACTCCAGCTCAACGGCAGGCAACGAGACTCCAGAAATGAGTCATGTCACAGAAGCCAGCTTCCTTTTGCTTGCCAGCCCCAATAAAAATACATGAACTTTTTCTCTGAGTACTCTTTCACAGTAATGCACTGGTGACAGTCAAAGAGTAAAAGCCAACTACATCAGTGCAGAAAGTTTCAATACTTCCACAGGAGCATAAATATATCTAAAGCAAGGCAGTGTCAAGGATTTGCATCAACACTGCATACAGTTAAAACATGCAAGAGCAGGGGGGAAAAAAAAGTTTGTGTAGCCATACCTAACAGTTTCTTCCAAGATTTGATAAGAGATTTTGCTAAAGATGTCACTTCTTCATCTGTGCTTTGCTTGCGTATCGCATTCACTGACATTCCAATTCTGGTAGACTGCAATAGAAAAAAATATACACGATAAAAGGTGACATGTAGACAATTTAACAAGTAAACATATATAAAGTTGTACTCTGATATCATTTTCTAAAAGTATCTTTTTTCTTTGTTTTTGTGGGTTGGGTTTTTTTTAAGACTATCAGGACAAAATCCTGCAAGCCTTTACAAAACTGAATTTAACAAGATGGACATTTTAAAAAGAAACACAACAGTAGTACCATTTGTCTGCATCACAGAAGTTGGGGCGGGAGGGGAGGGGTGAACGATGGACAGGAGGGTTAAGGGGAGTCAATCAGAAGATTTTTGCTCCCAAACCTTTTCAAAAATCTCTGCAGAACTACTTACCTTAACTAAGTACAACATTCAGAACATCTAACAATGTGAAAATCATATATACATCTTAATGTTACATAAAATTTTTAGTAAAGATTCTAGCCTCAAAAACCTTATTTTTCTGTGAAGCAATGACTGTATTTGTATTTTGGTATGATCAGAAGCTTGCCAACTGCTTGAATGACTTCATACTCTTAGAATTCCCATTTAGTGGCTGTGGAAGAAGCTGCAATATCAGTTGGGAGTGACCATGTTTTACGTTCCTAATAATTTTGGCAATACTGAGATTCTTTAAAATCTTAAGCACAGAGGGTTCTGCTTTTATATAGAAACAGTTAAGACTAGCCTACCTCTCTCAAAAGGCCAAGATAGTGACAGGCTTTAAACCTTTGGCACTACTGCCACCTATAGAGTGAAGAGGAGATTGATTTACAATCCACTCAAGACTCGGAAGATGAGGACATAAATTTAGCTCAACAGCAACAAAACTTTCATGTCAGAAGACTTCTGACTACTGTGTTAATCTAACAAGTAGAACATTTCCACACTTTTAGTTTCATGAGAGGAGAAAAGCATTTAAGAATACAAATAAGTATTGTATTATCATTGCATATTTTGATTGATGACTAAATTTTTTAAATTGTTCTTAAGATGCTCGGTTTTGTTGCATTTCCTATTTACAGGACTCACTAGATATAATTTATTCTACTTACTTTTGCAGTAGTTCATCATAAATTTCTTTCTCCTTTAAAAGAAAATTTAAATCTTTGTGGCTTGCTAAAAATGGAAATGATTTGTTCCTGCAAATTACTCCTTACAACCCACACAACACTTTTTGGGGCACCATGGATGTGCTAAATGACTGGAAATGTACTGAAATATTCCGTAGCTATTTCAGCAAAGGAAACACACCAAAAAACCTCAGGTCTGAGCATCAGCTCTCAACATGGTATTTTGGGTTAAAGAAAACAGACGGTTACTCACCTGTAACTAAAGTGTTTCGAGATGGACTCTGCTCACTCAGACTAACAGTAGCAGCCAACTCTCCTGACATGTTAAACACATACTCTGGACATTATGTTCAGACAATAAAGAATAATGAGTGCTTGGAAAATCCACAAAATACCCTACCTGAATGAGAAAAACGTATGTACAAAAAAAAAAAAATAACCCTCCACTGATACTGGGCACAACCATGGCCTACTCTCATCAACAAAAAGGAAAGACACCAACTTACAGGCTTACTTAAGTAAGTAAAACTCAAAAACTTAAGTAAAACTCAAAATTAATTGGAAAAATTAATTTCTTCCTCTGATCACACAAAAGAAACAGATTACGGTAACTATCTAAACGGATGGCTTTCTTACAGCAGGACACAGACATAGTTCATTTGTTTGCTCTTACAGAGCACCTGATCTGGCCTTGCCTAAAGAGAGGGCAAGGACAGATCTACCAAATTATTTGCCTGCAAACTGACACAGGTAATCACAAGATCAGTGTTATAGTCTCAAAATAACTGTGCTTTAATGACAAAACAGCTGTCAGCATTGAAATTTCCTCAGTCTTCCAGCCTACGAAGCTGTTCTTGTGAGAGCCATTTCACGTGGAAAACTCTGGTATTTTTGCATAGCCCAGTATGACCTGTGGAACTGCTTTCTCTCTGTGCAGTTTATAAGTATGAAGGTGTATGAAAACCTTCCTCAGCTTGTCCAAAACACATTTTTAATGGTTCATTCTTACCCACTTCAAATTCTAGAACCCTTTTCATCTGCTTTCTGAGTGTAAAGAGGTTCAGAGACAGCATAAGACAGCTGTTTTCACCCCTGAAGCATTCAAGCTGAAGGCCAAGCAGTCTTCAGTTGGTATGAGCAACAGTTAGCATGAGTAACCTATGACTGAACCCAAAAAAACCCATACAGTGGCAGCTACTCTTCTCTAAACCAGACCAAACGAGACAACGTAAGGAACATCGCTGGGGAAGAAAAGCAACCACTGAAGCAAGCAGAGGTGTTACCAATCTTAAATCGCAAGTGAGTATGAGGACAGAGAATTGGTGATCACCCAGACCAAAGCAGAGCCAAAGCAACCCCTGAAGAATAACCACCTCCAGGTTCCCAGGTCTCCCCAGCTCACCAACGAACTGGCAAGAAGTCATTAACAAGGACTGCACATCACAGCCTAGTTCTGCATACGTGTGTGTAATTTCCAGTAAAACCTGTTTGTTAAAATAAAGACTGTCTGTCTCGCTGTTTAGCTGAGCACTACCCACAATTAGCACCAGTGACACGATGCCTTTAATACCGTGTGGCTGCTAAACAGATTTGCAATTCTGACCACTGGATAAGTCACGTGTGAGGAAGGCTACTGGCTCCCTGCCTAGCTGAGCAAGGATCAGCTTGCTTACATAAAATTCATTAGATATGACACAGTCATGTATTATTGCCTGTAACTACTTCAGCTTTCTGTGACAAAAAAATCAGGCAAGAAAGACAGGAGACACAAGCACAAGTTCAGACTACTGATGTGTACCTTCCTATTCCACATACCTGTACATTGTTCAGAGGACCTTGCCAGCTCAGACTGAAGCAACAGTAATCTTACAGGCAAAATCACCACTTATTTTATTACACAGGAATAATGAAACTATTGTATCAGCTAGCAGTGCTTTTGTCAATGTAGCCAGCTTTCAAAACTGCTTAAAAATGGGCGTGGAAGTATGCTTTTCACTTGTGTCCTGCATTTCATCAATTCAAACACATTCGCTAGACATCTCAAACTACATAGAGGAAGTTAGTACTCCCACTTTCTCATGAGCATCGCCCTTCTTGACATTAGCACAATCATGATCCACCACCAGAGCAATGCGTATGATTACTTTGCATTTCAACTGCTGCTCTAAGTCCTCCATTGCTTAAGCAAATTTGGGAGACTAACATAGAAAATTTACAGCAAACTTTACATATTTATAAAACTCTCAACAAAAATAATGTAAATTTGAGTCTAAATATGTTGCTAAATGCAATATTATGCAGCGGAACTGCTTTGAATACAGCAGTCAGTACTTAAGAAAAACTTCTTCACTAAGCTACAGTCAATCTACTACGCAAGAGCATGCTAAAATACCTGATCCCTTTAGACCTACTGTAACATAGAGAAATCTTCTTTGCAAGCTCATATGGTGCCCACCCCAACACAGACTAAAAACAATCTTTTACTGCAAATATTATTTAACTCTAAAAACAGGTACCTGTCATATGGATGGGAATAAATAAGCTGCTTTCAAGTAGGATAGAAAACTGGACAGCAGGAATATGCCACCCTATATAAATTAAGTCAGGGTCACACAAGTGCCCTAAAAAGCAGACAGTTGAGCTTGTTTGTACTTAGCAAGATTAAGAATCCGCCTCTGTTGAGAGCATTACTAAGGTTTTCATTGCAACTGAAAAAAGAATATTATCTACTTGTACATTCTTCAGATCCTCACAGTTCAAGGGTAAAATTATTCTGCGTAAATTTTTTCCTTTTAGTCTCATTCTTCACACTAAGCAGAATGGGTTTGCATAGCAGCATTTACAGAATTTCCAGAGCACTTGCAGGGAGATTTTTCATTCCAAAGGCAAAAAAAATATTATTACACAAATACTTTGTATTAAGACCCGCACAAAGAAACTCAAAAGAATCAGGTTAACAGAGGGTTTTTCTAGGGCTTGTTGCTGTTTGTGTGGGGCTTGAGGGTGTTTTTGTGGTGGGGTTTTGCTTTGGGTTTTTTTTAAGGAAGGAGGTTGGACACAGGGGAGAAGGTTGCAGCGTCGTATCAGCTGTGCTCATTCACACGTGAAGATGACACTTTCAAATTCCTACTTTCTGTCACAAACAGTATTAGTAATAATGTACTAAGTACATTCTGTAAATATATAGGATGCACACGTCAAGAATGGCATTGCTACTGACACATAAGATTCAAACATTACAGCTAATTCTGTACCTTTGACCATTAATTGTCACTTAGAAAAAAGCTACTTGTCCAACTGAAGTGGCTACCACAGCAAATCAGGTCTTACATTTACCTCTGCCATTTGAAAATTTTGACAGAGAGGAAATACCTGTAGTTACTTTGGAACAAAAGTTGTTCATTGATGAATTACAGGACAAACTCTGAAACCTGACATGCAAGTAAAGTTCACTGAGTTACTTTTTGAGAGAATTCATAAATAATATATAAAATACTGTGTTAGAGGTATCACCTGTAATCAGGTGCATTCTCCTTCAGCAGGAAGAAAGTACATGATGTCTGTGTTAGTAAGAACCTAAGATTATATGTAAGCTAAGTTTATAAGCAGCTCTTCCCCTTTGACCATGACAAAATTCACTATTTTCAACTTAAACAGAAAGATAAGCTTTAAGAGATCACTACTGGAAGAAAACACTCAATATAAGTGCCCTAAATCAGGGTGGAATAAGACTAGTTACCCTATAACAACACTGATTCTTCCAAGGAATTTCTACACAGGAATCTACTTCAACAGTGCAACCTTCTTCCAAATTTGCTGGCTTCACCTTCACCATTACGGAGTTACTATTTGCAACATAACAACAATAAGAAAATCATACCTGTAACAACTCAAGGGTCATGGGAATATTCTTAAGCTCCTTCAATAAATCAAGAGCTCCAGCCTGCAAAAAAGAAAGAAAAAAAGAAAAAATTTAGTAGCAATCACGTACTTTAAATATAATATCAACAACATACTGTTATCTGCCTTCAACATCCTAAATTGGATTCAGACCATCAGTTCCCAATCTATCCACAGAACAACTCTAGGGTAAGGAATGTTCTGCTCCACAAACTCTAAGCATTAACAGGCATTAACTCAGAAATCAAAGTATTCACTCAAAGACTAGAGTTTTATCCTATATAATTCAAACGCTAGTTGAAGCATTCTGTCAATTACTACTTAACCAACACACATCCTCAAGAAGACAGCCTCAAGGGTACTTCACTTAACAGCATCAGAAACAAGCCAATCTACAGCAACTGCCAGTTCAGAACAACCTCATCTGTTTTAGCACAAGAACTTGGAGTTGAGAAGCTGTGCACAGTCCATCAATAATATGCGTATATATAGATGCACATATATATATATAAAACATATATAAGCAACATTCTTAACTGTATTTGCGGTTGTGTGATAAAGCCAGAAAAGTTTACTGTTTTAAAAACTGTGATCAGATTACACTATTTTATGAGAAACAGCTATAGAAAAATACACAGCTATAGAAAAAGACAACTTTGTGAGTGCATCTGCCAACAAATGCCCAAATAAAAAAAGCTGAGCAAGTCTTATTTTCAACTATGAAGTTTAAATACTAATTGAATTAAACAGACAGATTAGGCTGCATAGATTAGTGCAGACAACACTCTTCAGCCTATACCAGGCTTGCCAAGCATCAACATGTTCCAAACTAGAAGCCAGAGCCCATCCTAATGTGCTGTAACATCTGAGCTAATGCACTTGGTTATTATTCAGTTACCGTGGGTTTTTCTTTTTTCCTTTTCCCCTACTAAGGCCATAAGGAAAGGTACAAACTAATACTGTGTAAGCAGCAACTTTCTCGATAGATGAGTTATTTCAGAGATTGTACTGTTAGACATTAATAAACTCTATACACAGCTACTCTGACCAACAGTTCATTCCTTGGTGATGTTGGCCTTACTTAAAAAGTTTTCGTAAGTATGAGCTCCATAATTTACTTTAACCTCTAAATCCTTGACAATTTAACACCTCTACTTAAGCAAATCTCTGCACCATCCACTTCTTACTGTGCACATAAATTGCCAGACTACAGCAACCTCCTAAAGGTCGAGAGGTTTTGCTTTTAATCAAGCGTGTATGGTTCTGAACCTGTGAGCTATAAACAGCAAGAAGGCAACTGCCTTCACATACAAGAGGTCACACTACCCAGGCTGAGCACGTTACCTTCCCGCCTTTTTTTTTTTGTTTGTTCATGAGGTTTGGAAACAAACCCTACAAAACTCCTCTTTTCTTACCTCCCTCTCAGCTCATCAGACTTTGTTTACTTTAATATGCATTTTGCTCATCTTTATTTTTAAATTCTCCCTGATCAACTTCTAATATGACATCTGTTGCAATGAAACTCTCGTAATCTCCTGCTGCATCTGCAGGTCTTACAATTTAACCACTAAAGATAGCACATAAAATAACCACCAAGAGGCTGAGAAAGATGAAACTGGAACTTGTGTGTCACATCCAAACAGGTACAGCTTTGGAAGCTTTCAAATGTCTGCTGCAACCTCTGTTTTTTAAGCATATCTGACAGCAAAGAAGAAGCCTTGCCCCACTATGTCCCACCTTACACACACCAAATTCATTTATAAAACAAAAGTTTTACTATTTTGCCATCATAGCAAAAAGTCTTATTCATGATATACAAAACTTCTCCAATTTTAACCATAGAATTTTAGCAGTAAGGATGCAAGACTGCAAAATGTCATGCTGTTTTCGGGTACTAAATTGAGTTAGCACACTAAACTGTTTTTCTCTAAACAGCCATAAGCATGGTTTCTTCTGTGCAAACACAGATCCAAGTAAAGCAAGTTAATTATCTTCACTGCTACAAAACAAAATCAAATTCAAGAAAATTTTCTTAGCCAAAACAAAATGAATGACAAAAATCAATGTTCCATTTTCAAAAATATAATCCTGTAACACTTACCTCCAAACCAATTAACTTACTAGCAAACTGTACATGGTATGTGATTTCAAAATAAACATAGGTTATCATAGTCTGCAATTTCAGAATAACAGTGATACTGTAACGCAAAGTAGGAATTATAGCATTCTCTTCACCTCATCTTAGAAATACAGTCTAATCAAAATTTCTTTGCCTCTGCAAAATCTTTTCCCAACTGTATCTGTCAAAACAACTTTATTATTCCTGGTCTAAACATTTTCCAAAACTAGTAACTTGATACTAGTAACTTGAAAAAAAACCTAGTAACTTGAAGGTTAACAAATCATGCAACAAGCAAAAAAAAAAAAGACAAGTACTCTCTACACAGATGTTACCTCCATTTCATGCTGTTTTCCCTACCAAATTACCAAAATTTCTAATGCACTAATGCTTTTTAAGCCTTCACTCTTCTCTAATCAATTATTTTAAGTGTGCCAAGAATTAGATGCTTTAAAATTAAATTTAAATTGACTTTAAACTCACAGAAACTAAACAGTTTTTCATAACCACTTTTCTTAGCATAAAGTCAAATGCTCTCTTTTCCTCAAAACCAGAGTGGAAGTTGCACAGTAAAATTTGTAATTCCTATTTTTCTAATGTAAGTCTTCTCTGTTTAAAAAACCCCAGCCATTAAGAACATTATTATAACCCTTCTTTTAAAGGCATTTCTATAATTTCATAGAAAATGAAAGGCAATGCCCTCTTCCACTAGGCTGGTTGGCTTCCAGTATGAAATAACAGAAGTCAGCTTCATACAGATTTAGTAGATTACTCCTCTCAGCATCTCAGTTGATCAGATCATAACACCAGAATGATGTTTTATATATCACTATGCTTCAGGCAATAGAGAATGGAGTATGTTTCTGAAGACAGCAGAGCTATCCAGTCAGAATTCTATTCTACTTGAGGGAACAAACATTTAACAACATGGACTATTTTACATTTTCTTCTCTAAACTTACTCAACTGTTCTTGGTTTTTTTAATCCATGGGTGCAACCTTATTTTTCATACCTATTCCTTACAGCAGCTTAATGAAAGAAAAGTGTGCTTATGTACAATGAAAGCTACAAGGCACCACATGTGCTTTAATCCAATCACAGCTATTCTGAAGGAGTAATATCAGCTTCAAACATGCAAGGAATATTTGAAGTAACAGCAAAAGTACGTATCTCACAGTGTATTAAATACAATATTCCATTATTATTTTGTCCTTCAAAACAAAAGGACTGCATATATCACCTCACTAAAATAGTTATGAAACCTGCACAGCTGCAATTAAACCCTCAGTCAAGGCAAAACACCAAGCGTCTGACTCAGGAAGGGTGTCTGCATGGCGTGCCTTTTCACCTGATCAAAAGAAATGCCAAACAGCACTTTGCCACAAGCCACAGTCACCTTTTGTATGAGGGATGAAGCATCTCTTGCCACCTGAGTCTTGACAACTTCAGAGTGAAAACGTATCAAAGCTTTTTTTTTTTTTTCTTTTATTGATAGGTTCCATCAAATCTTTCTCACTCAAAGACATACACCAAACACCTGTTCTTGTTGAGTAAAAATGTAGAAACAAATACAAGAGGTTGTCAAGAGCATCGTTATCCAGCAGGTACTTAAGTAAAAGTCCATTTCTCAATTCAGCTTCATCTTTGTGAGACAATGAAGTACCTCTTCATAGAAATGATCTTAATAACTTTGCTAAAGTTTGCATTTTAACTGCAGGGCAGGATTAGGTAGGGAATTGCGCTGGACAATTAGACAAGAAATACCTTACTAGACTAGTAAGGAAAATACAGAGATATCTCGAGTTAAATAGTGATGTACTTCCTCTCCTAGCATACAGCTAAGGGTTTTTATCACAGTACATGCACATGCTTTGGATAAACTGTCAGACCTCAACTGTGAGCCAGAGAGACAGCTCACGTCCTCAGAATTAAAAGGTTTTTGAGACAGCATCAAACTAACAACAGAGCCGCTTGTGTGTGGTAACGAGCTGGAACGAATGAGCTCTGTTCCAACAAAGTACAAAAGCAAAACTGCTTCTGGTGCTGCGCGTGTTCTCACTCCTGGGACAGGAGTGAAGATGAAGACCCAGCCGCTGGCTCCAGCACAGCACAGCTGTGTGCCCTGCCTTTGGCCACATCAGACCTATGCTGACCCCAGCAAAGACACGACACCGCTCCCTAGAGCTTTGAAAGTTAATTAGGTTACACACGCTAAAGCGTGAATACACGTCCCCAGCTGCTCTTAGAAATGGCATTCAAACTCCTAAGCCTCCCAGATCACAGAGAAATACACTGTGGTCACCAGGAACATCTCTGGTATCGCTGCAGCGATGCTATCCAGCGTCAGCAGTCGTTCCCGTATTACCTGGGAGTTGCCATTTTCTTTCTATTGTCAGAGGTCTTCCAAATAAAAATGAATTGACTGCACTTTATCATTCTGATTACCGTAATATTTAAACTTCTCACAGTCAGTACGTTTTTACCCTTTCCACGCCTCATAGGAAAGAGTCACTACTTCAATTTTAGAGTTAGGAAAGTGAGACAGTGAATTCTTTTGTGCTGAAAAGCACAGGGAATAGAAATAAAGAGGGCGGGGACAACAAGGAAAAAAAAAATCAAATAAATAAACGTTGGCTGTAAAAAATTTTTTCTATTAAACAAGGCTGCCGTTTCCACACTGTATCATTAGAGGGTTAAAATGTATCTGAGCTAAACCATACAGCATTATGGAACACCAAGGATTCTGAAACACAGCAAAGCACGGCCTGTGCGTACTTGCAATGCATTTGTTTGGATTCTGAACCAAACAAATTCCACTGGTTTAATGCAATTAGTATTTCTATAAATATGCAAATCTTCTTAAAAACGTTATTTATAATTTCTGTTATCTTAACACCAAAAGACTTCCATAAACTGAAATTCCACACCGCTCAGTTCTCAGCTATCACTAATATTGAGCACTCAATGCACTACCATAACATACAGAAAAAACCTTAACTTTATGTACTAAAATAGTAGCTTGCAGGAAGAACAGCAATCACAAATATACAAATTACAAGAGCATAACAACATGCCCACCTGATAAAGAAGTAATAAACAGAGTTTACAATTTACTTGTATGCTATTTTATGTGTAACCATAATCAAGTGCTTGGTTGCTGCTGTATACTCTGATTTTACTTATTTTGATGGTTTTGTAAGGATAGCACAGATGTTATAAGTTACCTAAAAAAGTTCTATATCATGTGCATACATGAGAATAACACTTGGAGTAAGCTAACTGAATTCTACCTAACCATATTTTACCTCCACTCAGAGGCAGAAGTCATTCCCCGAATTAATAAACACAGTTAAAGTGATACTCATACATTGTGTCAGGTTTAAGAAAAAAAAAAAAAAAAAAAAGAGGGGCCCACCCCCCCCATCTGCTTCA
>VYXH01001555.1:351852-420887 GCA_013397275.1 Burhinus bistriatus | reverse complement strand
AGCCAGAGGCCGCGGCGCAGCGCCCCGACCCAGCAGCCAGAGCGGCGGCGCCAGGCAGCGCGCGTCGAGCGCCGGCAGCAGGAGCCAGGCAGCGCTGCGGAAGGCCGAAAGCAGGGGCGGGCGGGCGAGCAGCGGTCTGCGCCCTCCGCCCCGCCACCGCTCCCCCGAAAAACCCGAGAGGAGCGCGGTTAAATGCTGTGAGCCCTCATAATGTCTCACCCTCGCCAGCGGGTCTGCAGGCAGCAAGCACCGGCAGCCGGTCTGGGTGTGCCGTCCTGCCCGCCCAAGGCAGCCCCGCACGGCAAAACGTGGCACCAGGAGCGCGGTCCCGAGGTTCAAGCTTCGGTTCAGCTGTCAAAAGGTTCAGGATCGCAGCGGACAGTCGCTTTTGTTTGCTTCAAATCGATCCCCTCTTCCCTGTAACCGAAAAGCTGGGGTTTGGGTTGTTTTTTTTAAGTCTATCCCTAAAGAGTTACTTTTGTATAAAATGGAGTAAGGATTTCAAATGGCAATTTTAGAGTAAGTTCGGGATTTACAAGTCCAGAGTCAGTACAACAGAGACGGAGATAAAACTTTTGCATTGCCCAGGTATCGCACTGTAATGCACTACAGTGCTTCTAAGTCTTAAAACTAGTCTAAATCTTGTACATGTTCCAGTGGGACACACATTTAGGAAGTTCGACAAATTTATGTTATGCACCATCAACAAAATTCTGTTCATGAATTGTTACATGCCTTGCTACTGTGATTTGTTGTTGAAAAGAACAGCACCATTAAACCATTTTTGCTGTAAAATAGAAGTATTTACTTCAAGAAAATGATAAGCGTATCTGAAGGTTACAGAAAGATTGCACAAAGATTATCCCCTGCTAAGATCCAGGAGGGTGCTTATGCATGCTGCTCAAATCTATTATTAGTAAGCAGTTTAATACTGTGGGTGCCCGAGTTGTAAACTGAGTACTGTTAAATATGCACATTTTGGAGAAGAGGTTAAGACAGGCATTTTCATTAAAAGGAGGCTGAAGGAAACAGTAACAGCAAGAACTGCCACTGCACTTACATCTCGGGTACTTTGCAGCAAGACCGTCTTGTGTTCTGAAGCCACACAGAGAGAGGTGGTTCTCAGGCACTTCTACACCATGCTCAGTGCACACAGCGGTCTCAGGCCTGCACATACACAGGCACATTAGGAGGAGTTAAAATTATCTGGGAGCTAATTAGGATCTTCCCACAGGCTAGATCTGGGCCATGAACCAGACAAGCGTACAGAAACTTTGCAGCTTTTTTGTTTGTTCCACCCAAGGGAAAAATAACGAAAGGAATGATTTCTTAAGGAAAAGAATACCTTTTCTTTCAGGGACAGATTTTGGGGACATAAAAAAAAAAAAAAATAGCAGTGCTCACCACAACATTTAAGATATTCTGCCACTTCAGCTTAAATTCCATTTTGTCTAGATGCAGTAACCTAGTACCTGTAATAATCAACTCAGGTTAAATAAGATGCTAACCTCAAATGACATTTATCATCATTTTTCCCACAACCACATCAATGATAAAAGCAGTACATAATGTGTTAGCAGTCGAGAGCTATTGCTACACTATGCAGTAAACAAGCTTGTACATGTTCCACAGTAGGTGCATGTAAGGTCAGGGATAACACTATCAGAAAACTAGAAATCTCAAATCAGTCTGTAGGGTTAGTTTGAACACATTTAAGTTCTGGAATAAAGTCTTCCAGTATTAATTTAAGAAATACAGTTAAACACCTTCTTCATTGGAAATGCATGGAAAGAGTTAAAAAATTCACATAAAGACTACTGACATCCAAAAGGTATCAGGTAAGGAAATTATAACTGTGAATTAAATGCTATATAGCACTTATAAAAAGCCTGCTGCAGGACTGCAAGGGGAAAGCAAGTCATACTTGTTTAACATCTAAACTAATAGAACTAGCATCAGAGAAATATTTCAGTAGAGAAATCAAAGACTAACCAGATAGTAACACACATCCTTTTCTGCAAATGGATGCATTAAAAGAAAACAAAATACGGCTCATGTTATTTGTACTGTATGCTACAGTATCAGAATTATACACAATTAACGGAACAAATACTAACCAGGTTCTTTATATTAGCCGCTCTATCATCATCAGGACAGCAACTCTTTATTGCAAAGATATACACAGCACTCTCCATGGTTATTCTCTTTTAGCTGGTTCTAAACCAATCAGCTTTGTACAGCATCAATCTCTTCTATAACATGCCACTGTAAGTCCAAGAAACAGTAGGAAAGAGACCAATCCTAAGTTAAACCTTTTCCTTTCTGTTTAGCTTCTTTCTCCTAAATAAATGCATTAGAAAGAAGAAATAACACACTGTCCTGATTACAGCTGGGATAAAGTTAGTTTTGGTTTTTTCCCTAGTAGCTACTGTGTTTTGTATTTAGTATGAGAATAATGTTGGTAACACATTGTTTTAGTAGTTGCTATGTGATATTTACATTAGTTGAGGACTATTTCAGCTTCCCATAGAAGCTGAGAGGGAGCATAGACAGAACAAGCTGGCCAAAGGAATATTCCATACCACAGACATCATGCTCAGTATATAAGTTGGGGTTGGCCATGGGGCAGGGATCTGCAATCGCTGCTCGGGACAGGCTGGGCAACCAATCATCGGGTAGTGAGAGCAACTTGTGTTGTACCGCTTTACTTTGTATATTCTTTTACCTTCCCCCCAGCCCCCTTCCGTTACTGTTCTATTAAACTGTCTTTATCTCAACCCAGCAGTTTTGGGGTTTTTTTTCCTCGCCTCCTTTTCTCTTTACCCTACTGCCAGGGAGTGGAAGGAATGAGCAAGCGGCTGCGTGGTCCTAGTTGCTGGCTAGGTTTAAACCATGCCACAGTTTGTTGCACTACATTTACTTGTTACAGCATATTCTCACCATTCTTTTGCAACATTCTCTAGAAGGTATCCTACACCTGCTGCTGCAAAGAGCCTGCGCCGAACTCACTAGAGCCTGTCATTTGCTGGACTGCAGGGCCTTCCACAATACTCTGATTTAATAGGCAGAGATGGCTCTTCTAAATGGGTGCACATATGAAATGTTACAGATTTTTACTAACTAGTCTCATTTGATACGAGACAGCATCTTGAGAAATTGGGGTGGGGGGGAAGGAGGCAAACAGTAGCACACACAAAATTTGTAGTGAAGGATCTCTGAACTCCTATCAAGGCACTTAAAAATATTCCATTTTTAGGACTAACATTCTGTATGGAAAAAGTTCCTCAAGTGTTAACACAACTATGCAAAATACAAAATTCACAGCATTCCAAAAGGTTTTATGTAACCACGTGTTATACTCGTTACACCTCTCCTCTTTATTTGAGCCCTCAGTGTAACGACGACTCAGATCTACCAGGACAGAATTTCAATTGGTCCGAATCAGCCAACTGATTCCAACCTTTGCAGGAGAAGTCCAACCACAGATACGTGAGGGAAGCTGTAGTAAATGGAAGTTCAGATTCCTCTTAATGGCACGATTTTCCTCAAAAATTTCTGAAACAGTAACATGCATCTTGATTAGTTGTTTCTATTGTTCTTCAACAGATAGGGTTTTATTTATTTCCTCAGACTAGCTCTAGATTATAATGGTACGACCTGAAGTTAGACCAAGTATCATTTTCAAATTCTGGCATTTGCAGTATGTTATCAAGTTCGTTTTCAAAATGTCTTCTTTTTTTTTTTTTTTGTCTTAGAAGCAATAACTGGAAGAAGTTAAACATGAAAAATAAATACTTAAGAAAATATTTTGGGTTTTTTTTAAGGTCATATTATTAGACTGTCACTTAGATAAGCCATGTTCTATGTTCTGGGGCAACCTCTACTTATTTTTTTGTACACAGACTGAAAATATTTAAGCTTTTCAAAGACCTCCCCCAAATAATTTTAAATACTATGACATAGCTAGCAAATGATTTTAAGTGCAAGCTACTTTAAGAGTTTGCTTGTATTCAGAACCAGGGAACATTCAAACTCCAACTTTTAGACTCCATCTGCTAATGCAGACAAGCAGACTTTTAAAAAAAGAACCTCAACCAACCTCTGAGGGAAGTCTACCTTCTCCACACAGAGAAGCTAAACCTCCCACTCAGGTGCCTGAAGCAAAGTTGACTACACCTCAGCAAACTGGCTAGTAGTTCTAAGTTTTACAAGTTGTGCAGAGAAAACGGAGGCAAGGGGTTGCTCTTTTCTAGGAATTGGAAGTCAGAGAAAACCATTCTCTACAGATTCACTTTGTGGATGTCCATTAAATTATACAAGTACTTTGTTTAGATCAGCTTTAATGAGCTACATCAAAGGCACTTGTTTCTCTCAAAGAGAATTAATAAAACCTGTTATCCCAAAGGCAAACAGTGGTAACATGAGAGTGGCAAGCAATGAAAAGAAAAAAAAAAAAGAAAGGGAATAAAATAATCTGTTCTACAGCTATTATTCTTCAAAGAATCCCATTTCCAAGTTAACCAATAGACATTCTGAAAAATTCTTGAGAGTCACCTTCTTCACTTACACCATTGGTCTCACACTGTATTTGATAAACTTTAATACAATAGTACGTTGTAATTTTTTTACTATGCTAATTCTAGGCAACATTTCTCCTCATAGTTATCTCCTCAGGGATGCCAGGGCTGAAAGTAAATAGAAATTGAAAATTACTCAAAAAGTTTTTCCTAAAATAGAAACTGACAAATTACTCTGTATGGTATCACATCTTTATTGTTACTACCTATTCTTATGCCCTTAAGTTGCCACAATATATTCACATACAGCACTGCATCTGACGTGCATTTCCACACATTGATGAACTTCCTAACTGATTTTTAGACTTCACAGTCTATGGAGACAAGCGGCCTTTTCGTGGCTTTAAAGTGCTCGAGGAGGAAGATGTACCTTTACTACATGCACACCGCATTCCCTCTCAAGTCTCTTCAGCATGTCTTCCCAGATGACCTTAAGTTTTCTCTAGAGTGCCCCACACTATGTATACCACTGATCATCCTCAAATATTACAGTCAACCTAACAAGCACATGTAATTTGACCTGAAAACTGCTTCTTTAACAAATATCTTAAGTGGTATGTATGCTAAACCTAATACAACTTCAAAGGCTTCCCGACACTGCAGAACCTAACAGTACACAGTGAGAAGACTGTCTCTTCAGTGCCTTAGAATAAGGCTACTAGAAAATATTTTAATTTCCTCTATCTTTCAAAAATCACTGCAAATTCCAAGGAAACAAGTTAAAATAAAATTAACCCAGAATATGAAAAAAAAAAAATTCAAATCATACTTAGCATTCTCTCAATAAGGTAGCAAAACATAAATTGGTAAGTGATTTTTTTCTTTTCTTTTCAGTAACTACAAATCACCATTCTGCTGTATTGTAGCACCATGCACACATTAGCGTGCAACGTATTTGCAAGAAGCCCCTAAAGTGCCTGTTTCACAGCACATGAAAGCTTGACTTCTTTCAGATAAGTATGGAAAAAGTCTTTAGCAATTCCCCAAACACTGATTGAAATTTATTTCACAATGATAAAAATGGATTTTACATTTTCCCTACTACAGAAATAACTTCCAAAGTTTTCTTATCATAAATAAAAATGTGTAAACTAAGTTACATCTCAAATGTTTATATTAAATATAAATGGCTTATACTTCATAACACAGAGTAAGTGTTCAGTAGTTCTTTATAAAATTTAAGATACACGGCCTTGTACATATGGCTTCATTAACACCTTACACAGTTTGTTCTCAGTCATATCCATCAATACAAACAGCATCTCTACATAAAAGATGCATCCTAATGATTTCAATGAAGTGCAGTATGCTCCATTAGAGAGAACATGTTTTGATTAACAGTTCTAATACCAGTTACAGTGCACAGTACTTTTACCAATCTACTGTGTTGTAATTATACAAGATAGGAGGAAGAGACCAAATCATACAGCCCTCACCACAGTACTGACCTCAGTACAGGTTTACTTCAAGAATGGCTGGAAGATTTGGCTTATAATATGTAATCCAACATGTTTATTAAAAAGTGGGCAACATATTCCAACAAGAAGTCAGACTTCTGACTGCCCAAAACCGCAGTCAAAGTACCATTTTGAAATTAAAAACACATCAGGGAGTTAGATACCCACTGAAACAAACTGATCTGCAAGCAAGTTATTTTCATATCAATGCTATCACAGGTTTGACAGACATCATCCCCTTTTGGGGAAAGCCTAACATTACAAAAAATCAATTTCATTATTGGACAGTTTCAAAGTGTAGTTTATGAGGATAGGACATTCATATTTAGAACACTGACAGTCCAACTTCTCCATTTTAATAGAATATTATTAAAAAACCCACACCAGACTGAGCTATCATTCAGCCTGAAAATACATGCCGTTATGACAACAATCCCAGCATCAAATCACTTCAGGTAGTGAAGAAGTTCAGCTACAAGATCATTCACACAGCTTTCCAACCAGCTGGGAAGTTACAAAAGACAGGAGCTCAAGGTACACACTGTAGTATGGTAGGAGACAGGAGAGGCTTCAAATACATCCCTGAAGTTTCCTCTAGCTTCTGGGCTCTTTAACAACCCCCAACTACAACATAAACATATACCCCTGAAAAAAAAATCCCAAACCCCAAACAAACAAAAAAACCAACGCTACAAAAAACACCAAACAAACAAAACCACACTTCAAGGGGAAGAATTCTTCCTAGAATACAGAAAATTCAGAACAAGTCACAACATTTACTTACATTTACTTTGGTAACACAGCTCTTTGTAGAAAAAGCAAGCAGCAAAACAACAGTATGAAAAAAGTCTTGTTATGATAGCTGAATATTTGAACAAAGTTAGCACATAAAGCATTTCTTGAGAGCATCATGGAGATGACAGTTGAAGCTGACTTGGATTAAAACAAATATTTAAGTACCAGAAAATGACCACAAGCTGTGAACACAGTTCACCAAACCAAAGAAAGCGTTATGAAGCTAACACAGAATAAAGCTAGGACTGATCTCATTTTAACATCTCAGAAATATTTTTTAAACTCATTGTAACAGAAAAAAGAATATGTGAAATGAGCACAGAGTCAATCTGAAGTTGTACAAGACAGCTGAACAGCATTATCAAACCATTTACAAACAGAAAAAAAAAAAAAAGGAAAAAAACAGAACCTTGTGCAGAACTTTAGAAACATGCCAATATTCAGGGAAGTACTTAAACAACAGGGGAACAAGGATAAATCTAAAAACTAGGACAAATAACATATAGTTTGCTTACCAAGTTTGCAATTCAGCAGGACTGCAACATTAGCTAATGCAATTTGGGAATGACTCCAAGCTAGGACATACTGTTTTCTCAACAGAACTTTGGCAGAACTACAATAAGAATATTATGGTTTCTTCTGTGAACTAAATTAACTGAAAGACAAATTGGCAGATCTATAGAACAGAGTGACTGAGGGAAAAAACTAATTAAACTTCAAAGTTAATAGACATGCCCTCTCAACCACACAGATGGAATATCTAAAAGTGTTTCAAGACAAAAACCCCTTTTCAATTTTACATATTGAGATGTTTAATCATCCAGAGAAAGTGGATTAGAAAAGAAAAACAGCTTCCTAAAAATTATCTGCAATACATATTTAAAAAAAAAAGCACTGAAAACTGAAAACTCACACTAGGTAAAAAAGCCAGATTTCCAGCAGCAGCTGTGTTAAAAGAAGGGATATAAAGGCGTAATTCCCCATTTATGCACTTGTACTGGCAGATGCCTTGGACGTAAATCCATATACACTGTAACAGGACCACTGGATTAAGGTGGGAGAGGAAAAGGTACCTTAAATGCAGGTATGAAGCACAGTGCTGCCATCACAGATGCTTTCAAAATAGGAATATTCTTTGCTTGCAAAAACATTACAGGATAGAACATTGCTATACAGTATACTATGCAGTAAAAATTGTAGTGTATTTTTTAAAACATTCCTAGTGCAGTGATAGCCTCCAAACTCTACAGAAGAACAGCTGTTCCCAGAAGTTAATTATGGCTCTTAACTCCAAAAAGCTCTTGAGTGCGTATCAATTTCTGTAACCCAGTGCATTCTAGAATTTTAAGCTTCTGAAAGAAGAGACATTCTGTATCTTGTAGATTTATTTTTTTCCCCATAGTAGGTCTTCATATTCCTAGGCTATAGTGATCTAGAGAAATGTAGAATGATACATTTGAAAATAAAGTTATTTGTTCTTTTTAGAATAAAACTCAAGTCTCAACATGCAATAAAAGAAAGTATTAGATGGTATCAATTTAAAGTTTAAGTCAGTTAAATCCCAACTGAACTTACATTTCTATTAAAAAAGAATTCAAATTAGTCAATGTCTGTGTTGCAGATGAGACTTCAACAATACACAAAACTACACAGCTGCGTTGTTTTCAGTTAGTTACTCCAAAGCAGACAGAAAAATCAGAACTATATGCTGGAATTGCTCATGTGAAATATATTAACATTTCTACACAAATGAAAGCTACAAAGACTAAAGCACAAGATGAATATTCAGTGCAAAACCAGGCATTTTTAAGTGAAACTCGAATTAATCCTATGTACTTCTTTAGAATTCTGTTCCAAGTCAGCTTTTGACTGAGTTTATATTTAAAAAAAAAAAAAAAGACAATGAACAACAAATGACGGTCTAACAAGAACGAGTCCCTTTAGAATTTCCACAATATCTACCTATATGAAAACAGTTAAAAATTGAGGTGGTTTAAATATAAGAAATATCTTCGCTGACTTCTAGCCGTTCTACGAGAACAACCCTCCTTATCCAGAGTAACAATAAACATTTAATATTTAAAGCTTTGTCCTTGGTAACATTTATTTTACCATCATATGCCCACTATGTTACACGTTGAGTACTTTATGTATCCATTACATAAAGGAAATGTTTTAATATGTTTTCAATGAGCATGAAGAACAAATCATGTCTGAAGTATAACTAAACTGGTCACATTTATGTTGCTTACATGAATTTAGTTTTTAATTACTTGTACAAATAGTTTAAAATTCTGTAATCAAAAAAAAAAAAAAATCAGACATCTTAAAACAGTACACTTACGTTACATTCTGTCGTTGTTACCTAGCTGCATCATTCATACAGTCCCACCAGTGGATGATTAATACTAAAAAGATTATTGTTTCTTATACATGTGTATTATTTAACCCTCATCCTAAGTATAAATTTGCAACACAGCAGTAACACTGCAGGTATAGAAATGATGCTTCCTATCAGGCATATGAAAAGATTAACACTCTACCACAGTTGATGCTGGTGCATTTATATAGAACGCTTCTCACATATCGTTTCAGTCTACAGCAGGTAGATGTTTGTCTATGAACTGTTTTACATCCATCATCTCCTGTTTAAAAACAAAAGTATGTATTAGTTGAAATTCCCTACTAATATATATTCAGCTACACTAAATTATGTTTCAACATTTCAGTTATAATTAGCAGCTGGGCTACAAATATTGACTAATTAGTTACTTAATAAAATCATACCACTTTGCACACAACAAGTCAAGGCTGATAACTCTTCAAGGCACTATGCACTCAGGAGAGTCTAAGATACAAGAAAAACAGCAAAGACTACATCTTCTCTCTCTCTGAAGTTAGGCAGGCAAGCTTACATATTAATCATCAAATGATCTGAATAACACCAGGCTAAGCATGGACAGGATTTGAATGTAGCTAAGGCCATAGCTTCCTATATACTTTAAACTTTTAGCAAGTTAGCAGCAGTGTGAAAAGCCAGCAGTTCCTCCTCCTAACAATTCAGTTTCAAATTCATGATGCTTACTTCCTTAAGTAAAAGCAATACAGCAAACTAGACTGGAAAACCAACCCATGTTAAAAATTAAAAAAAATAAAAAAAAAAAGGAAAGAGCACATTATTAATATATTTGTGTGACAACTCAATGCTATTACTGCCTAAACACAATGTGGAAGTGTTTCAAATAGGTTATTTAAAGGTATGCTTCCCACAAGATGCAGTAATCCAAATTAACAAAGTTACTGCTGCTGACAAATGGCAGATCCGTTCCTTGCCTCCTCTTCTGTTTCTGGCTCCTACCATTTAATTTGTGTAAGTTCTGATGCTTCAACTCACTGCAGCTGCAAAAACTGAAGCCAGCAGCTTTTGCCATTTTAGCAAGTTCAAATGGTTCAAAGAAGTTTCTGATCAGCTCCAGAGCTGGTGCAAGGAAAAGAGAGCCACAAGGTCACAAGCAGAGGGAACTAGTCCACCCCTTTCTGGCAGCAGCAAGCCATTACATCAGCTCAGCTGCCTGCTGAGCCAGAACCATATCTAAGGCTGCCTCTTCCATAGTATCAACCCTCCCTCCCTATTCTTTCGATGTCTCCATCCACAGAACTAACACAATTCTTCTCTCCAAAACACCAAGCTGGATTTATTCTGTCAGAATCTGCCTTCCAATTCAGTAATTTGTTTTTTAGCAAGTAAATAATAAAAATTAGGGAAAAAAAGAGCATTTATAGACGAACTAGCCTAGTCCCAAAAATACAATCTTATGAGGAAGTTGCCACTAGCCATATAAACTTTTGCCTTGGGTGCTTTTTCAGCCAGATTTTCAGTTACTCACTAAAGTAAATCACTAGCGTCAAGCACTTGTTATTAAAAAAAACCAAACAACCAGATAACAAAAAACCTACCAACCCCCCAATACCTATTTGTTTTGAGAGAAAAAATTAACCATACCCAGCTAAAACATTGTCTATTAAGAAAATTACCTCAATACATGAACTATGCATCATGCCAGAGTAAGTCCTGAAGGTTACGTTGGCTGGATTTATCATAGTCTTTAGCTTCTCAACAGTAAGTGAACCGAACATTAAAGGAACCAATGGGTCACAGTCCCCATGGCACTGAAGTACAGCAATCTCCTTGTTGACACCACTGATAGGGCCCTATTAGGGGTGGAATTAGAGGGGAGAAGAAAGAGACAGTAAGAGGAACTAAGGCTAACATCTTCAAGATAAAATAGCCCCATGCCACTATACCCTGTAGCATGACAAGTAAGTTGAATTCTGAAGGAAAAAAAGACAATGTATAGTCTGCAAGCTCCTTATGAAGTAAGCTCTGTGCCTGACAACCCATTAAGTTCAAACACCTGCAAATAAAATTCTGGCACTAATTTCAGAACAGAATATCATTTCTGGCCAAGTAAAAAAATGATACTTTGTTTAAATACCTAGTCCCCAATAAGATAGTGCCTTACAGACAAAAAATTCATATTCAAGGAAAACTTGCTGTATCCTTTAAGTCTCCTAGGAATGTCATTTTAAGCAGAGATAGCTACTGAGTGTTTCCTCATTTTCCCTACTTGCCAAACTCTAAACCTCCAGGGCCCTATTTTAAAAACTTCTGAGTTATCAAACAACTGTCAATATTCAGCAATAACGATGGCCACTAATTCCTGCACAAGATACAATCTCCAGATATACTCATTCCCCAAGTGCAACCTAGCTTAGGAAAGAAACATAAATACCTGAGGAAAAGAAGCCCGTAGGGGAAGCCAACAGCTGAGGGCTACAACACCTGCTAATTTTTGTTGTGTTGTAAGAGCTGTATACAAAGATAAAGCACCTCCCTAAGATAAAGAGATGTAAGTATTAGAATGGTGATGGTAATGTTCCTTTTAATGCTTGTTTCAAGATCTCTGGTTTCTCCTTTAAAGGTCTTTTTCTATTCCAACGTATTCTTCCTCAGAACCAACACTGAAACCAGTATTCCTGTACAACATTTATTTTGCCTTTTTCCCCCCTCCAAGTCCATGTGATTGATCAATTCAGAATTAAAACAATCTACTGTAACTAACAGCTGGGGGAAAAAAAACCGACAAAAACATGCAATAAAGCACTATCACTCGTGACAGTGTTATCACTACTTTAATATTTTAATTTACTTGCATGCAGACTGGGGAGTCGGTTTATGGACCTATTAACCTACCTACTTCAGATGTCTTACAAGTATGAAGGGAAGAATTTCCCAAACAAATCCAGACCATCAAATATCTACCAAATTAAAGTTCAATTAAAAATAACAGCAAGATTTTCAAGCAAAGCTACATAAGTTATGTCCGTGAAGACTTTCAATAGACTGTTAATTTTAGTACCTTTTTCCTACGTGCATGTTAATTTTCCAGTGAACAGTAATTATTTGCGTAAAACTGAAAGACTGACTTTGTTAAGGCAAAGGAAAACTGACACCTTAAAATTTTAGAAGCATCTAGTATCAGCTCTTTTCCATTCAAGCATCTGGATTTCCCACCTTAGGAAAGCTAGGTTACTTCCCTAGAAAAAGACACAGTTCTTTCCAACCATACCTTACCTGAGAAAAGCCTCCCAGAATAATTCGATTAGAAGGAATTCCATTTTTTACTTCTTGATCTATCAGTGCTTTAACTGCAATATAAATAAAGGCCAGTAGTTAAAAACCACTCCATTCTGTAGAAGGTCTAGAAGAGGAAAGAGACCTTCTCCATGATGTCAACAGAAAGCTAGTGAAAGGAAAATCTAGCCTGCTGTACATTAAAAAGTAGCAAAAGATCTAGAGCATGATCAGAAATTCCAGTGCCACGATACCATTTCCAAAGAGAAAAACATGCAAGTAAGTCTCGCAAAAGCCCCACTACCAGGAAGATGGTATCCTCTTCTAACTATCCAGCATCACAACTGGATGCTTGTGCAGCTCTAACCTGCCGTGCTACCCAGAAGCTCTTAAAAAAACCCAAACAAACAAGGACACTGGCTCCCATGTACATTTCATATTTGAGAGTATGAAGTGTTTGTACTGGTGAATTACTCTACTTACTCATGAAGTTTAAAAAAAACAAAAACAAAACAAAAAAAAAAAAACCAAACAAAAAAAAACCCAAATAATGCATTTAGGTAAACTTTGATCAGCAATAATACAACATATACATATTACTTTCCCTAACAATTTTGCCCTTGGAAAATCTGTTTCAGACTGATAATTCATTTTTAAGAATACACGAAGTACTTTTAAGACATACAAAGTATTTGTAAGCATACCATTCTCCGCTGCCTTCTTGATCCCAACTTCATCTTCCTGTGAATCTGGAGAAAGTCCAATGATATCAAACCTTATAAAAATATCAACAAAAGCATTACTCAGAGCATCACTCATTAGAGCATCCATTCCACTTCCTTAAAACACAAATAATAAAATTGAGATATTTTGCAGATAATAATGTTAGCTGACATATTAGTTAGCACCAACCACCCATAGTTCACAAGAAATAGTGGACAATCTGTGAAATGTGCCTAAAAGGCTAGATCTAGTCAACAAAGCTTTTCTGAGTTTTGCTATCTTCTGTAACTTACTGCTTCAAAAAGTATCAGCAGGAATTTCAATTTATTAGTTGCATGTACAAAATTAAAATACTGTTTGAAGAAATATAGGAAAAACAAACACAAATTACTTAAGGAAAAAAAAAATGAAGAGGACTGGTTTAAGACCATTGAAATCTACCATATTTTTCTTGCTTTCTATTCAGAACAGATGTTCTAAAGAACAATTTCTAGATATCCTACTGACCCACGAAATATTACTCAGTAGTAGCAATTATGTTTCCACTCCAAGTCTCTACTACTACTGACTACGAATTCACACACAATACAGACTATACTTGTAAAATAAAGTAGATTTTGTGGTACACAAGGAATTAGAGCGTACTTGTGAGAGCCCTTTTAGAAGAACAGAACTAAAACAAAAAGCTTTTTATACTTACATCTGATTAAAACTAGCCATTCAGGT
This sequence comes from Burhinus bistriatus, assembly GCA_013397275.1. NCBI lineage: Eukaryota > Metazoa > Chordata > Aves > Charadriiformes > Burhinidae > Burhinus > Burhinus bistriatus. The sequence goes on along the minus strand of VYXH01001555.1, from coordinate 406,974 downwards.
TGTTCATGATTTTTAACTAAGAACAATGAGTTCAACCCCCTAGACAGCTTTTGATTAGAATCATCTGCAATTGAACAAATACTTACCATGATGGCATAGCCATGTTCATGTTCAAAGAAACTGGCATAACTGGCCTAGAAATGAAAATGAACACCACTGACACAAGATATATACTGAAATTTAATAATGCAGATGCAGTTATGTCATGAAATTATGTGTCCCTAATTCTGCCTTACTTTTAAACCATAATTAACATCAGCTACTTTGTAGCATCTCTTCAAGAAATCTCTCTTGAAACCTGCCAGACCAAACATTTAATATTCAGAGCTGAATTACCACTCTCTACGGAGAGCAAGCAAAACGTTAATGGCCTGCTTTATATAAAAATATATGTGTGTGCGCATATATAGCATATACATATGAGAGATATATATATCACACACACATACCTCAATTAGTTATTTCTAAGTAACAGTTATTTATCACAGTTCTATACACACGCTCAGTGGATGAAGGCACCTTACATAGCAGCATCAGCAAAACCAAGGAAGCAGTCAAATGCAGCACAGTGGCTGATATGAGTCTGGCTGCACATGCTTCTCTCAACGGCAGAATCTGCTTAAGCAGTGCCTGCCTTCATTGCAGGACTCATTCCCACCCTTATGCTGCAGTATGGCATCTTTTCAGATATACCAAGACAACTTCAATGGAGCGTGCCATGGATCAAATCTGGCTATGGTTTTAACCTACTGAAATTGAGGAACATAAGTTCTGCGGGGAAAGACTGAAAGAGGACAAAGGGTAAGCAAAAAGAACAGCAGATACTGCTAGGCTCTTTTTGAATGGCTCAGCAAAGCATGGCCATGTGGTAAAATAAAAAAAATAAATCACAGCCCAGTAATCAGTAATATGCCAAAACACTGTTTACTTATCTCCCTATCATCCCTGCTCTACATCTCCCAAGACTGCTGGAGCAAGAGACAATCTGAATTTTGTGTTAAAATAAATTAAGGTGATCCTTAATTAGTTTCTCTATCATTGAGTGAATACTAGATAGATCTTAATGCTTTATTTACTGACTCCTGACCCTGCTCAGAAGTATTTCACTTCTGAAACTATACAAAGACAGCTGAAATTGTGTAATTTGCTGAAAATATGAATATCCTGTGAATCTTTGAAACTTGCTGTAGGTAACAGGGAAATTTCATCTACTATACATGCACCTGAGTTTAAGAAGTACATGTACTTAACAGAAAGCATATTTAATGGTCAGTGAAATACAAAAAAATTACTCCTTGTTAAGACTGGCTTTTAACAAATGACTGGGTGGGTGGGGGCAACAAACAACTCAATCCAGTGAAAACAAAGTCAAAACAATCTAACTTTGCACATAAAACTTTCCAAATATGTTTTCAGTCTGAATTAGTAACAAAATCAAAATACAAATAAAAATGCAGTTTTGCCGTAAAGTAAATCACAGAGCAGTTCCTAAAAATAACAAAATATTTAATAGCATGAACGTTATTTTAGCACGGTGCAGAACCATACAAATTCCATTTGACTTCATCGTCTGTGCAAGTGTCTTAATAAGTACCTCTACAGAAAAATGTAAAACAAGAAAAGTTACAAACTTACGCATGTGGGCAAATGTATTTTACATGAGGGCTTTTGATACCTGCAAGCGCTTCTGACCATCCATGCCTATTAACAAAAAAACGTATTAAATGGCATTTATGTTTTGGCTTAACTCTTATTTCTATGTTGGTGTAACAGCACAGAGCAAGTATGAAATATACTGAGTTAGATCAATATAAACACATTTTTGGAAAATTTTTACATCAACTGCAGTATGCTACGAATACAGTACTAAACTTAAAAGGTTTGTTCTGCCTCTGAATATTCATTGCATATCTACAGCCAAGGACACTTCATCTAATTTGACTCCCATAGTTGCAGCACAGCTGCAGAAATACCACTTTGGCTCTAGGCAAAGCCTGCTCTGTATCTAGCTGGGTTTATTAACTTGGGTGCTACACCATATGAACACAGGTATTCTGCTTCCAGGCAGCTCTAGCCCTGAGTCTGCTTTGCTGCTCCTGTAGAGTTAAGGCAGCTTCTTTCACAGCCAACTTTGCTTTTTCTGAACCTAATTCCTTGATGCGGGAGTGCAGCAAACTGACATCTAAGCTAACTCCACGTGGAGCCGCCCTAATCAATCAGACCTATTAACTTCGGCTCAGCTCAAATGCTTTCAGATTCAGGCAGTCCTGAACAACACTTCACATTGCAGGTAGTTTTTTTTAATCTCAAGCATGTGCTATATGAATGCACAGAACAACATGAGATCTGCACGGCAGATGAGTTATCAAGCTTCCTACAAACCAGGAAACTGGAAAGCATAATTTAAATAAACGGCTCTGAAAGACTCACTCCAGGGCTCATCTAGACACAAACCGAGCTGGAGCCAAATCTGAACCTGTGCAGAACCACTGCCTGTGCCCACCCTTTGCTTTCCAGAACACGCAATAGTACCTGTATTTCCTGATTTTTCTTATTATTCAGTACTTGTAACTCACACACTAAACTAGATACTGGAAAGCTGATTCTAAGCAGAAAACATCTCTAGCAAATTCATCAGTGACACAACTGAAATAATCAGACCAACAGCAGACAAGCCATAAAAGAATATTTGGTTTAGTTTTAACATCATCCTGAAAAGTTAATGTATGCTACCTAAAGTTAAAGACATTTCAAACACACAGACAGCACAGACATTTGAAAAACTGACTGTATATCTCAGCCTACTTCCTACCAATACTTTTATATATACAATTAACAAATTGTGGGTGGTATTACTTGCATAATATTTGCAGTATCACAGAAGGCCAAATAAGAATCTAGAAGAGAAGTATGACTGAGAAAAACTAGTTAGATAAGAATTTGGGGATGTTTTTTAGCCAACTATAAATATTAATTTGACAAATTTGGAAAGCAACATTGTATACACATTTACGCAGACTCTTTAGAACAACCCTCTATGCTGTACCTTTTGTTCAGATTTTGACAAGTATGTACCAATCTTTAAGCGCCATTTATATAGGAGCTAAGACAGAAAAAGAACATAACCTCTGTTAGACACTTCTGAGAGTAATAAAAATACAGTTGGTAAACTGAAGTGAGCAATTTAAAAATTAATGTGAAGTAGAACAGGTCAGTTTAAACTGTGGGAAATTATAAAATTGTTAATTAGCTCTCTTCAAACAATTCTTTTTTGGGTCATTACTACAGCTTTTTGGGGAAAAAAAGGCAGTATGTCAAAGGCAGTTTTAGCTAATCTGATCTGCAGTGGACTAGAGGAACAAATACAGTTAAATCACCGTATTTCCACAGAGGTGTTATGACTTGTTAATGCATACATTCCAGTACGCTCAGTGCATTTGCAAGCTTGAGGACTGCGCATTAGCTTTGTCACCAAAATGGAAATACCACATTTATATAAGGAATACAATTTCTGTTAAAGAGCAAATTTTTTTTTTTTTTTTCCCCCTTGCCAAAACCAACATCAATCTGATTTGCAAGGACTCAAATTCAGAAAACTCAAAAGATTCTGCAATCACTTGCTGAACATTTGGTGTCAAGATGCAGGAAGCACCACTGCCCTCAGCTGCGTCCTACGAGCAGAAAGGAAGAGGGATAATGCAAACAAGGTGGTGTGTCAGCACAACAAAAGAGAGCAAACATCTCCACTTGTAGAATAACGCCAAGTGCACGGACTTGACTCTTTTTAACTTATTAAGTGTCCAGGTTACACAAGTTTCAATTCTGACAGTGGACTGTTTTTTTAGTTCTTCAGAAAAAGTTTATATATTAAACATTGCAAGTTTCAACCTAGAGGCAACATTCAAGTTCCAGGTAACAAAACAGAGTTCTTAAAAAAAAAAAAAATATTAGGTCATTTTGCCCACAAGAGAGCACAATAGACAAAGTATTCATGCTACTTATTTCAGTATCTAAGTGCCAATTCCTTTAGTCTTCTACCAAAAAAAAGTTTCAACACACTCCTAACTTGTTAAGTCTATGGTTTTACTGAATGTGTGCATATATCTCTGCACACACAAGCTTCGAATGGAAACATTACACCACATCTAGAACACCTCCGAGAAATTTCCTATCTTTCCATTTCTACTCAAACGTGGAAATAACAGGAACAAAGCAAACAGGTTATTGCACAGCTTGTTTGGGGGTTTTTTTGGAGTCAGAAGACCGTATTTCAGATAGAGAAATCTGTAGGCATTAGGGGACTACTTAGGAGTTTGCTAGATAAGTAAGCCTGCATTTTAACGTGTGACACACTAAAGTGTGAAGTGTGACATGGCCTAACTGCACCTACTAGCAAACAAGCAATCCACAAGTCTGGAAAAAAGAGAGCTAAATTTAGACAAGCACAGGAATAACCAGGCACCCACTCTTGGGAATGCAAAAGATCAGAAACCCACAGACTTCTTCCACCAAGTTTGATTCAAGAACAAGAACGGGATCACATTCACACCAAATTAGGTAAGTGACTGAAAAGAGAGAAGTAAAAGCTTTTGAGGACTTATGCTGGGAAATTTTAAGTGAATAGCTGTGACCATCGTTCCAGCATGTATGAAGTTTCATCTGTTGTTAGCCACTGCAGTCAATTAAGGGCAAAATAAGTAACTTAAGTAAATTTTAACTGCTCACATCTTTAAAACACACAGCCCTATGTTTGAAACTGTAATAACTATTAAGTCTGTAATAGATCAGAATACACACCCGGTATCTCCCAATCCATGAAGAAAAATAACCTAAAGGAAAAAAAAAAACAAAAACAAACAAACCACAGTGTTGTAAGATCACTAAACTGTGAACACACCTAACCCACGCACCACGCAAAATCACGCCCAGCTCGGAGCACTGTACGACTTTCTCAGAAGAAAACTCTGCTCCCTTCACTTCCCGCCCCGGCCTCCCCGCCGCCATCAGCGGGTGCACCCCGCCCTCGGCCAGCACACGGCGCCGTGGGCCCCCGCCGACACCCGTGACCTTCCGCTGCCCGGCGCCCACTCCAGCCGCGAAGGGCGCGGGACCCCGGCCCGCCTCTAGTAGGAAAGTAACGGGAGAGACCTGTCAACCTGCCTGGCCCGGGCCGCCCCGCCATTCCCCCTCACACCAGGCAGGCGCCAGCCCTCAGCCCGGCCGGGCCTGACGGCGGCGTCGCCTCTAAGCCGCGGGGCCGCTGCAGCTGCCCCTCGCTCGGGGCCGAGGCCGCAGCGGAGAACAAAGCGGGGCGCCGGGCCACTGCCCGCCAGGGCGGACCNGGGCCACTGCCCGCCAGGGCGGCCCCCTGCCTGCCAGCGCCTGCCCGCGGCTCGCCCCCCGCCCGCACTCACAGCAGCCGTCGCCTTCCTGGCGGCCGGGACGATGGCGGGGAGCGGCGCCGACATGTTGTTGCCGCACATACACCGGGCTGCGAGGCGGCCAGCGGGACACCGGCCAGCAGCGGGGAGGCGNGGCCCGAAGGCGGCCGCGCGGCTGCGGGGAGCCGTTGCCGCCTGGCTGGCGGCCTGCTCGCCCCTGAGGCGGCGCCTCTGAGGTAAAAGATTAACGCGGCCTCCGCGGAGCCGGCGCAGCCGACCCTTGATGCCCGCTTCGGCCTCGTACGTGCCTTCCCGGGGCTGGCCTGCTGGGTGTGAGAGGCGCCGGCAGCGCGAACTGCGGCCTGGGCAGGCGTGTGGGCGCTGCAGACCTCTGAGGTGTGCCGACAGCAGCTAACGCCTGCTACTGAAAGCCCTCGGGGGAAGTCCTGCAGAAGCCGGCCGTCTTGAGGAGCGGCAAGTCTGCGTACACTGTTTAAAAGGCAGACTCTGCAAAGCTGCTTCTGTCTTTGGCTTTCCAGTGGTTTCAAAGAGTTTGAACTGTCTTTCACCTTTAAAACTACCTTTCAAGCAGCCAGATATCCTGCCAGATGACACTGCACTTTTCTAGTAGAATTTGTACGTGTCTATGGTTTGAGCGTTTCCTGTAAAAATCTTTTTTATGCTGTATTATCAGGCTTAGGGAAAAAGGGAAATTACAGTATTCTTAAATAGGTAAATCGTAAAATAGTAAGTCATGGGAAGCAGGAAAATGAGCAAACAGCATTGTTAGACAGAACTCATTTGTCCTCATCAGATCAGATGCCTTCATCACCAAATTAAATCTCTTGGTTTACAGCCAAAGAGTCAATGGTTCTCATTCATCTTGAAATGTATTGGGCTATTCAGGCACTCCGTATTGAAATAACTGGATCATTCCAGTCCATTCCGAATACTTAGACCAACTCAGAGTAAGTATGGCAAACACATTTCTACCAAAATGAAATACTTTGTTCTTTGTCTTCTATTCCATACATCTTTGTCAGATATTTCCTCCCAGAAAGTCAATCTACTCATTGTATTTGCTGGGTGGTATCTGGCTTACATGGATGCTTTTTTGGCAGGTCAAACAGCAGCTGACTGCATGCTATACTACTTCCACATCCTTCCCACTGGCATGTTCCATACCAGGCAGGGATGTTTTTTTCACAAAGCTTTTGCTCAACAACATGAATATTTTTATCAGCATGGCTGCATAAAATACATTGGAGAAGCCTTTGCAACCAGCTGTGGAATACTAAACACGCAGCCTCTTTTGCCATGATTGTTAAGCTGTTTTGATACATGATATTTATGCTGGGGGATCCCTGTTATTGCTAATATTTTCACAGGTAGCTTTTTGTGTTTTGATATGTTATCATATGAGTGATATTTTTCTACCTAAATTCAAGGTTCTGCTTAAAGTAGTGAGGGCTTTACAAGGCAAAGCATACTCTAAACTATGTATTTTTCCTCTGTCCTAGTGGCTGAAATAGACTTGGATAAGACAGTTGTCCATACTAGCATTTCATGTTTATTGTTACATCGTGATTTTTATTAATTTTTTTAAAGGGGATAAGAAGCTTGAGAGGTGGGCCCATGCCAACCTCATGAAGTTCAGCAAGGCCAAGTGTAAGGTCCTGCACCTGGGCTGGGGCAATCCCATGCACAAATACAGGCTGGGCGGAGAATGGATTGAGAGCGGCCCTGAGGAGAAGGACTTGGGGGTGCTGGTTGATGGGAAGCTCAACACAAGCTGGCAATGCACACTTGCAGCCCAGAGGCCAACTGTATCCTGGGCTGCATCAAAAGCAGCGTGGCCAGCAGGTCAATGGAGGCGATTCTTTCCTCTCTACTCTGCTCTTGTGAGATCCCACCTGGAATACTGTGTCCAGCTCTGGAGCCCTCAGCACAAGAAGGATGTGGACCTGTTGGAGCGGGTCCAGAGGATTCCACAAAGATGATCAGAGGGCTGGAGCACCTCTACTATGAGGACAGGCTGAGAGAGTTGGGGTTGTTCAGTCTGGAGAAGAGAAGGCTCCAGGGAGACCTTATTTGCAGCCTTCCAGTATCAAGGGGGCCTACAAGAAAGCCGGAGAGGGACTTTTTTACAAGGGCATGTAGTGATAGGACAAGGGGTAATGGCTTCAAACTGGAAGAGGGTAGATTTAGATTACATATTAGGAAGAAATTCTTTACTGTGAGGGTGGTGAGGCACTGGAACAGGTTGCCCATAAAAGCTGTGGAGGCCCCATCCCTGGAAGCGTTCAAGGCCATGAGGCTTTGAGCAGCCAGGTCTAGTGGGAGGTGTCCTTGCCCATGGCAGGGGGCTGGAACTAGATGATCTTTAAGGTCCCTTCCAACCTAAACCATTGTATGATTCCATGATTCTAAGCTGTACAGATTTCATACTGAAACAAATTTCTGTGAAGTGATTTCCCTTTCACCCTTATTATTTACTCTCAGAATGGGCAGAGCCATTGCATGACCTTTTCTCCAAGACGTAATCTGGAGCAGAGGTTCAACATGGAAGGTGGTTTTGGTCACACAGACGTTTCAGGACTGAAAGCGGGGTATTACACCGAGAAGTACCGGGTGATGTTCAGAACGGTAACCGGCCTTTCTGCTCTGTGACGCCTCCGTGGCAGCGTACCTCATGCTGTTTGTCACTCCGGTGAGCCTACACCCTGCACCCCCTGCGCCAGAGGCCGACTGACTTCCCGACACACCCATATACCGATTGAAAGTGCTGTATGATTCTCCAGTAGGTCCACTTTTTAAATTAAAATAATAAAAGTGATCAAGTACAGCAGCAGTACAAGGGAAGTCTCGAATAATAATGCGCGTTTCCGCCTCGCCCCGCCGGCGGGGGAGCTTGCACGACACTGTTGGGAAGGCGTGGGAGGCGCAGTTTACGGTTCTGCCGTAAAGCAGCCCGCCCAGGCGAGCACAGCAGCCGCCCTTGGGAGGTGAGCGGACATGAGTGGGAATGGCGGGACCAAGGCCCTGGAGCTGCTGCGGTCGCTGCCCAGGGTCAGTCTGGCCAACCTAAGGCCCAGCCCAGGCTCCAAAAAGCGGGTGAGTGTCTGCAGCTTGTCGGGTGGATCGCGGGCATGCAGGATTCTGCTTCAGCAGCGGGCATGCCCGGCTGGTGGTGGTTGCCTCGAGGGCTGTCAGAAGGCCTTTGAGGAGGCTCCAGCAAGCTCAGGAGAGCGGCCTCGCCAGAATAGGCGGGGGAGGGCTGAGGAGTGGGTGGCAGTGTTGTGTGTGTCGGTCCTGTTATTGTCCTTTGCACGTCTTGTAGCCGGTGTGTGTGGCCATCCCCACAGAGAACTGGCTGATGAGCGGCCCTAGCTGAACCCTCGGGCCATCGTTGGGGGATGGGCGGAAACAGTAAAAAAGTATGAAATACCAAATGTTTATGGGATGGGGTAATACATTTGAAAAGAGAAGGTTAAAAGGCTTAAAAAGAAAAGGAATGTGATGCCAGGCAGTGCTTCTTGTTACTGTTGCTTGCTGTCTCTTTGCAAAGTCATAGAGGAGTAAAGAAAAGAAACCAGGAAGAAACCCACCTGGTTTGAGGGAAATATGAGTGAACAGGGGGAAGAGGTTCAAGGGCTAAAGTCACAGGAATAGAGAACTTGCAAGGAGCACCAAGCAGCACTCTCCTGCCCGTGCTCAAGGCTCCCTAGAGATGCCTACAGAGCTGGTGAGTGCTGCATAGCTGTAACCCCTTAGAGCTGTGAGAAGACAGGAGAATGGAAATTCTTCCCTCCTGCAGCTGTTGGGGTTCCCCTGTCAAGTTACTTCACGTGGAGCTGTGAATGCCTAGCTTGGCCAGGGTCAGGCAGAGGTGGAAGAAGCAGCCCTGTACAGGCCTGAATTCTTAAGGTTTTTCAAAGTAATCCAGGCTTCAAAATGGTATTTTCAGGTTTAGCATCCAGAAGTTGTGAGATAGTTTGAACTTGAAGTTTGCTAGAGCTGATACTTTCCTGCCAGTGTTTGGTCTCAGGACTTTTTGTTTTTGAAAGTAGCTGTTTGGTTTAGGAAAATAATTTTTTTCTGTCTTGAAAGTAGAGATTTTTGTATGCTGACTGGGTCTTTAGCAAGTAACTTGCAACTCCATCTAGGAAATGAGCATTTTTTCCCTGTGTTACTGCTAACTGTTTGCCTTCAGTTAGAGTTTGTACAAGTGACCTCAGCTCTGTTTCTCTGGTATTTTTCTTTTGGTGTCTGATAACCTTATTCTGTGATTAATGAAGTTCTCAAATAAGAAGATTTAAGAGCATTTGACCTCACAAACAGAAGTTGCAGTAAAAAAAAAAAAGTTTTGAGTGGCTCCTCTGACAGTCTAAAGTGTGGTCAATGTACTGATCACATTCCATTTCTGACCAGATATTGTCGGCATATTTGTATTAACTAAAGTCACCACATAATCTGGTGTGTGTACGGGCAACTGTCCCCTCCCTCTGCCTGCAGGTGCTCACACCCACTGTTTATTTTGTACTGCTCCTAGACATTGTGTAGTGAGCCAGAGCAGGGAACTATACCAGCTGAAAACTAGTTGGACAAAAGTTAGTTTTCATCTAGTTTAATTCCCTGACCTGTCCAACGCAGAGCCACATGACTGCTTTTGTCAGCACAAGAGGTGCTGTGAGTAAAGAAGCATAGCATGTGGGCTGGGGTCAAGTCAGCTTCCTTTGGTGGCAGGGATAGTCTAGTCTAGCATAAAACTGCACTTGAACTCTGTACTATTTAGTATTAATACAGGTAAGCTGTGCATCTTAGGCCAGACTTTTATACTAATATTTCAGTGCACATTAAGTGCTCCATAACACTGGAAAACTTACAGACATGACAGAGAGCATAAAACATCAAATTTTATGTCTTTGGGGTGTTAGGCTAATAATCAAGTACCATGACGTAATTAGCAGTTTTCAGACTTTACTCAATATTCTGCACTGCAATCTAACCGCATAGAGTGATTTGTAGGGTTAGGGGTGCTCAAAGTTTGGCTGACTGAGTGTTGAATACAAAAGGAGGCTTACTGTAGTCTCTTTAATAATGAATTACTTACATCATTATTGATCCAACAGTGACTATGCTGTGACTTAACCCAAGTTAGCTTATAAACAGTACAAATACTATTTAGAACGTGTTGCTTTACATGTCTCCCAACCTGACTGATTCACACTGAGGAACACAATGGAAAATAGCAAATTTGTGAATTGTGTTGTGCAGATATGAGACTAGTTAGCAGCATGACATTGCTTCCTCCATGTGCATTCACACTCCAGTGAATGTTTGCTTAAATGGGAAAAACTTTGTAAGATCAAATGGATCTGTCAAAGGATGCATGGATGTGATCGTGCCTCTTGGAGCTGAACGCTGGACTCTGCCTCGTGCAGCACAGCAGTAAGGATTCTGAAGCTTGTGGCTTTGTCTTATCCCTGGCAAAGTGTGCAAAAAAATCAAAGTGAGCTTCAGTGACGCAAATTCTTCAGTATATGAATTAAATGAAGTCACCTTACACAGAAGACTTTTATTAGTTAGGTCAGAGTGAGCTGGCACCACTTCATTTAATAGCAGTCACCCCCGGCTGCTCATTTCCACCCTTGCTTACTGCCTGTTTTGTAATCCTATAGATATTTGCTTACCCGTGAATTGTACTGAATGGTTCAGCTGACCTGGATTTTAAATTTTTAAAAAAAGGTTTTACCTCTGCTTATCTCTTTGATCTTATTCACCATTTAGCTGTGCAAGTGCTTTTGCTGGCACAAATAGGAGGTGAGTGCAAGATTGCTGAACTGCTACTTATAGCTGCAATGCTAATTTAAAGTGCTCAGGAAACTAATATCTTAGTATCACAGTCTTAATTTAAAAAATAATAAAGGTTTAAAATAGCTTCTTCTCTTTTGATTTGTAGTCAGTAGAAATTGCAACAGTTGCAGGCTCTTCAGAAAGTCTGAGTCCATGAAAAGAATTCTATGTGTGCATAGTATATATAGTCTGTTCCCCTGCCCCTTGAAGTAGAATTGATTTTTTTTTTTTTCTTCTTTTTAAATTTCTTTTTTCATTGTCAGTGTTTGGAAACTTCTGAGCACTGAGCAACTTTCTCATGAAATAGGAGGAAATATCAATAGTTAATTCAGGAAAATTCTCTAACTTAGAGAGTGCAGAGTATAAGAGGTAGGATTAAATACTAGTATTCCTTTTATTGCAACATGTGTTCATGTAAACTTTCAGACTATTTGTGGTGCCTGCCTAGAGCTGTGCTCTGAAAAATCACATGAACTGCTTTTCTGACTATTTTTCCGCTTAGAAAAGAGCTATCTCTTTCCTCAAGAATCAGCATTTTGCTCAGTTGCTTCTGTCTGAGATCTTAGGTTTTATAGATACTTATCTCCAAAGTAGTTGACTAAACATATCATTGATTGTTTTCAAGGAGAGAAGACGTGGCCGTGGAAGATATGGAGGTAGGAAGTGTGGTCGAGGTCACAAAGGAGAAAGACAAAGAGGAAATCGCCCCCGATTAGGCTTTGAGGGTGGTCAAACTCCATTTTACTTGGCCATACCAAAATATGGGTTTAATGATGGACATAGGTAAGTTTCTTCACATTTACTCAGAGATTAATCATTGTCTGCTTTTCTTGATCTTTCTCCTGAAGCCAGAATCTGATATGCTAAAACAAGCCTAGCTGAACGTGAGACATTCCTCTCAGATTGTTAGCTTCCTTACCAGCAGAATCTCTCATTTCTTGTGAGATTATTTTTTAAATTAATTCTTTTATTTTCTGTTGTTTTACAGCTCTGGTTATTTGCCCTTTTCTTTGCATAATCCCTCATACGTAGCAGATTACCCTTCCTCCTGCAGCTGAGTGCATGTCTCCTCTCAGGCCGCTCCTCCATACGTGCTTGTTTCTCCCTTTGCGTGTCCGCACAGCAGATAACCTGTTGAACTGACTGGGAACAGTCCCATTTACTTGAGTGAGGGTGTTCAGCATGGAAGTGTAATCCAAAACCTTGCTTTGTTATTTCTCTTTGCTTTATTCACCTGAAGCTCTGATATGCTGATAGCCAAGCAATTCTGCTTCTCTTCATGACTCTACTTTTTTAGCCCTGCCACACTTCAGTCTTTGTCTGTCTGCACTCCATCTGTTCCACCTGGAATCTCAACAAGCTCTTTAATATCGTATCTCTCGGATGAAGCCATTGAGTCATCTCTCACAATTGTTGTCCTCAGACATTCTGCCTTCTTTGACACTTCTGTGCCCTTTTCACATTGTGCTTATTTGTGCCATGTCCTTCTTTCAGCTTTTTAGTTGTTAAAATGATTCTTCTAACTTGTCATTATTCTTAGCTGGAGGTCTGTATGCCAGTGTTTTATTAATTTCCTTCATTATATTGACAATTACAAATGTTTGTTTGTTTGTTGTTTAAAGCTGGTTTTGTTTCCTAAGATGGCATGTATGTTACCTTGGTCACTAACCATTTTGTTGCTTTTAGGTATGGTCATGCAAGCATTGTCGGGATACAGAAATCATTATAGGTAGTAGTAACAAAAACATGGCACACCTAGCAGACGGTTCGAGAATGAAAGGACTTATGTGAATTTATTTGTGAATTGTTAAATTTGGTTTGATTTTATGTTTCATTTGCTGTTATAACCTCATCAAATAGCTGTGCAATTTTTATATTTCCATTCTTTATGCATGCAGTATAACTTCCAGACCTGTCCTGATTGTCAAAAGTTTTCTCTGTCAGTCTTACTAGTTTGAAGTGTGATTCAAACTATATTTCCAAGTACTGTCATTTCTTCCTGTTTGCTTAACTTCTATAATAAGTTAATGAGAAACACTTTCGATAGCTGAAAACACGGTGTAGATCCGCAGTCCCACAAAGGAAATGCTGCAGAATGCAGGCACTGAGCTTCTTATGTTAACAAGTGTCACAAATTCATGAATAACCAACAACAATAATCCAAGTTTCTACAGTGACAAGAAATGAATAGAGTCTTGCTGTTTTTAACAGCATCTGACAGCATGTGGAAACAAAAAAAGTACTATGTAATTTCATTTCAATGTTGTTGGCAAAATTTCAATGCCAGGTTATTATAAATGTTTCTCTAGTGACCGCTGTAAGTGCACTTGAGAAGACACTGTTGTGGCAGGATGGGAGCATGCTGAAACAATGTCTCTGCCTGTTTATCTTCACCTCACTTTTCTTTCTGTCTGCAGCAGTGTTCCTCTACTTTTGAACTTTTGCTCTGTTAGGAACTGTCTGGCAGTGCAAATTCTGTTGCCTTACTTAGCTTGCCAGTAACAAAGATAAGCTTCTCAGTTTTTCTGTTACCACTCGCAGATTTCCAATAGCAGTAGTTAAACTGATTGTATGAGAAAGTTTTGAGCATCCACATAGATGGTATGCAGTAGGCGTAGACACTGGGATCAGGAAAGCTATTCTAAGGATTGGTTTGTCTAGCAAAGTTAGAACTTCATAAACTGCAAAAGTGGATTCTGCTGAGGCTGATGTCTATTGACAAAATATTCAAGTTTCCTTTGGGGATATGGGTTAATGCATATTTTCTCAATATTTCTCTCCCTTGGTGCTATATTGAGATGATTGGGGATTGGAGCACTTCCCTTATGAGGAAAGGCTGAGAGAGCTCTTTAGCCTGGAGAAGAGAAGGCTGAGGGGAGACCTTATTCTTGCTTATAAGTATCTAAAGGGTGGGTTGGAGGAGGATGGAGGCAGACTCTTTTCAGTGGTTCCCAGTGACAGGACAAGGGGCAACGGGCACAAGTGGGAACATAGGAAGTTCCATTCAAACATAAGGAAAAACTTCTTTACGGTGAGGGTGCCAGAGCACTGGAACAGGCTGCCCAGGGAGGTTGTGGAGTCCCCTTCTCTGAGGATTTTCAAGACCCGCCTGGAGGCAGTCCTGAGTAATGTGCTCTAGGCATTCCTGCGTCAGCAGGGGAGTTGGACTAGATGATCTCTAGAGGTCCCTTCCAACTCTAAAAATTCCGTGATTCCGTGATTGAGGAGGATTCCATTCAGTACTTATGAGGTGTGAAGTACAGTGGTAATGGACTGAAAAATCTTGTTGGATATAGGCAAGCTGTGCAGGAGCATGTACAGGGTTTGGCTGATAGTCTTTGACTAAATTTGTATGGAAGGGGTGGGTATATTTGCTTTCGACTGTAATTTTTTGGCAGATTTACTGAATGTATCAGTGAAGTTGCCAACTTGGATTCACTTTGAAAATGGTAGTTGTTTAGAATCTTGTTGGCTTAGCAAGAAATGCTGGCACTTCAATTTCTTCATCTTTTTTTGCTTGCTTAAACCAATCGGAGAGAGATTCTGGAGTAAATTGAGTTCAGCAACAGCAAAATGATTAATGTCATATTGGAGTTGGGGGTGTGTGAGCAAACCTGAATGCATAATGGAGTCTTGGACTGCAACTAGGGCTTGTATTTGCATTAAATTAAACTGAAAATTTTGGCTTATGGGTGGGTCTGGTTTAAACATTTACTCGGTAGTTTTAGGACTAGGTAGAAAATGTAATACAGTGTGCTGTATCTCAGTTGACCAGTTCCTATTAAAGCCTCAATTTGGTAATTTTCTCATTGTTTCATTTGTTGGTTTTTTTGGGGTTTTGTTTGTTTGTTTGTTTTCCCTTCCCCAGCCTCAGACGTCAGTATCAACCGCTCAGTCTTCAGAGGCTGCAGTACCTGATTGATTTGGGTAGAGTTGACCCCACACAACCCATCGACTTAACACAGCTTACTAATGCCAGAGGTGTAACAGTGCAACCTCTCAAGAGGGATTATGGTGTCCAGCTGGTGGAGGAGGTATGCATACAAGACACTTGCTACTATAAAGCCTTGGGTGTTCAATTTTTCCATACCAGCCTGTTTTGGAAGCATCTTACCTGTTCTAAATTTGCTGTGGGATTTTTGTGGTAATAAATCCACCAGAGGGCACTGTCTGTTAGCAAAAAAAAAAACCAAAACAAAAAAAAAACCCAGGATGATGTTTTAAGACCTGAGAGACTACAAAAATAATAGTTAAGGGGCACATAGCAAGAGGTCGAACAGGTATTTTACAACAGAAATCTAGAATGTACTGAAAGCAATGTATGAGTATTTTGGACAGGCAAACTTTTTTCTTTCAACTGAGGTGACTGAGTGAGAGCAATTTGATTAGCCATCTTGGTGCAGCAAACAGACAAATCATAGTATTTTGTGGGATTTAATGTTTCTTACAACTTTGCAGAGAAGAATACATGTATGTCCTAAAATACTCATTTTAATGTTACTCTAATATGTATTCAAATTTACAGGGTGCTGATATTTTTTCAGCAAAAGTAAATATTGAAGTGCAGAGGGCATCTGAACTAGCAATTGCAACCATAGAAAAAAATGGTGGTGTAGTAACAACATCATTCTATGATCCAAGGAGTTTGGGTAAGAACTTATTTTCTTTTCTGACTTTTTTTTTTTTTTTTTTGAATGTGCAAAGATTAAATGATCCAAATCAAAGTTTCAAACATAGTTCTTACTGGAAAATCATCCACTAATTCTATTCTAAAAGCTTCAACAACACATTGTTAAACAAATGTTGAACTGTAATGCATCCTCAGTTTTGCTTTTTTTAACCATTCACCTGTTTAGCCCTACCAATCAGCCAGTTAAAGAAATCCAAGTAGCTTTGTAAATAGAGGAACTAATAAAAGATTGTTTCTTTGAATTTTTGTCTTCTTTCTCACTTGTTTAATACCCTAAGAAAATTCAGGAAAAAAATTAAATTTAAAAAACACCGTGGATGTTTATATTTTTAATTTACAATACTTTTCCAGTTAAAGTGAGGAAATAACTAAGTTACAGAAGCTCAGAATCGTTCCAGTTAAAATGGCTATTGTTTTCAGAACACTTTCACTGGAGAATGAGGCTTTGCTTTGCTTGAGGCTGCATCCTGCCTAATATTCATTCATGCAGTTTTTATTGACAATAATGGAGCTTTCATGTGTGAATGAGGCTGAGAACAAGAGGACTAGACATTTTTAATGTGCAAAATACATTACCCTGGAGTGATACAATTTATTTTGTTCCAATCCAGAAAATAATCAAGATATTAAAGTTAAAAGGATCTGGAATGTAATTTGCCAAACTCAGTAAAACTTGAGGAGGAGAGGGTAGACTCACAAATGACTTAATAGGTGCACACACCATTGATTCTTTATTTAAAATACTATTTAGAGAAACACTAAATTTGACATTTGTTGGTACACTGTGTAAATAGCCATGCAAATGCATTGCTTCTAACCTGGAAGTCAGGCTTTTTAAATAACTGGTGGCATCTAGCTTATTTACTGTATCTTTCTGAAGTAGGCATTCTAAATGTATAGAAGTAATGATTCATTTAGACTGTCACTATAAATATCAGTTAAAACAGAATTGTTTGTTTGGTTGTGGGCCTTGTAAAACACTATCTCATTCTGAACAAAAGTATTCTTAAGATTTGTTTATTTTGCTTGATGCTTTTTAATAAGAGTTTAATAATTTATTTAGCACAAAATACTAAATAAGGTGTAATTTAATGTCTTTAAATATGCATTATAAAGGATATTACCTAATTTTCTCTCATGTTTGCCCACAGAAATTTTATGTAAGCCAGTAGTATTTTTTCTGCGTGGCCAGCCTATTCCAAAGCGAATGCTTCCACCTGAAGATCTAGTCCGTTACTACACAGATGCCAGGAATCGTGGGTACCTGGCAGATCCATCCAAGGTTGCAGAAGCCAGGCTTGAACTTGCCAAGAAATACGGTTATGTTTTACCAGACATAACTAAGGATGAACTCTTCAAAATGCTAAGCACACGCAAGGATCCTAGACAGATATTTTTTGGTCTTGCTCCAGGATGGATTGTAAACATGGCAGACAAGAAAATTCTAAAACCAACCGATGAGAGGCTGTTAAAATACTATAGCTCGTGAATTCAGAACTGGAGACAACTGCAGGTGCACAGGAAACATCTGGGTATGAAATAATGGATACAAAGTGGTGTTTGTTTTTGTTTTTTTTTTTTAAGACTCCTGTTATACTAGACAAAACATAAATTTTTGTTTATATAATCTTCTGGTGTAGCTCTCAACTTTTTTTATTGTCATAACACGATGTATGAAAAGTCTTAACATTTGGAAACAGTGTAGAGTCTGACATAAAGTATGTGTTCAGGCACTTTCTCTTGCGATGATTTGCCAGTAATTTTTTCAGACAAAATGTTTTGATGTTCATTTATTTCAGAGGATGATTCCAAAGAGTAACTTGACCTAACAATTAGTTCATATTTTTCCCCCTCAATTTGAAATTGGAAACATAGCTGTACAAAACTAATACTAGTTTTACAATCACATTACATAGCATTATATTTTATGTTTTAAAAAATGTTATCTTGAATACTTCTAAGAGGTAGACCACCTATTTTTGGATGGGGGGAAAATAAATAAAAAAAAAAATAAAAAAACCCAGAAATAACAAAGTACAGAATTCGTTAACCTCTTTAATTCCATAGCATTGTTTTGGATTTTGCCACTGTCATCAGTAACACTAGAGCTTGAGAGGTCATGATCTTTGTCTTATTCCTTCAGACGGAATTCAGAAAGACAGGATGTGCAGTTTAAAGGAACTTTCTATCTAAATTTAAAAAAAAATAATAGCAATCTCAAATCAATGGATTCAGATAGAATTGAAAACTTACCCAGACACAAATGTACTGTCATCAATAAAAATGCATAGCAGAATCCAGAGTCAATGAATATGACACAATGACAGTAGATTGTGAGGGATGGGGGATGTGGTGGACAAAGTACACAATTAGGGCTCAGTTTTCAGCTTGATCACAGGTTGCATATGTGACAAATGAATTTATGTTGTGAAAACTTGTGAACAAATTATTTTTATGGAAAACAGTATTTTAATCACATTAACTGGATACGATCTTGAAAAATATTTTCCATCAAATGTTTCTTTCATCAGTCTCTCCAAAATACTATATTACTACTCTGCAAGAGTATTCTAGGTTTCATATGGAAGTTTAGGATTGGGCATGTGGGATGATGAACCAAGCAGTAAATTGAAAGATGAGAGACGAGACTCAGTTAATCTACTAGAACTTGATCTTGACTCCTCAGAAGTTAATGAGATGCTTCATAATTACACGAACTTTAATGGAAGCTGAATTTGGCTTTAAAATAGGGATAATTTGGTTATTCGGGTGCAGGAAACAGCCTGGAAGACCAGAATGCAAGAATAAGTCTTGCTTTCCAATTTTCATGTGCCTTTGGAAATGCTTCTTATGGTTTCCTGTAGCTGCCAAACCATCCTGTTCTCGTAGGAGAAGCCCTCTGAATGCCAGAATCTCCTGCTTCTGTTGTATAACACCTGTATTTCACTTTTATGCCTCAAGGGGGGAATAAAAAGAAAAAAAAAAATTAAAAAAACCCCTTCTTTTTCTTTCAGAGAATAACAAGAAGTGGATGATGTTTTTTTGTTGGTGTTTGTCAACCAGACCAGATTGTTGCTTCACTCAACAAACTGCCTTGTCAATTAATATGAGCATCTGTAATCACAAAACAAAATAAAACAAGTCTTCTATTCTCATGCTGATTAAATAATCTGAAATCCAGAGAAAGTCGCTAATTTTTGAGTTTACTCTCCAGCTTCTATTGTCCGTTGTTAATGTGTGCTAGATGCTATCAGTAATGGTTATTCTCTTGACTTGTGGTTTAAGTATAGGTGAAACATAGCAAAACAACACCAATATAAAATTGGATTGTGAATAGCAGGAATTTGCTCTTAGTGGCATTAACATTCATGTTTTATAAGGTGCACAACACTTTTTTGGCACGTTAAGAATAATACCGTGTGCCAAAAAAAGTATAGCTAGTGTTAACTTGAATGTGAAGTAAATAACTTTCTCACTTTAGATGTATCCTGTTCTGCATCCTGATGATTGTTGGTTTGGAAACTTAAATGACAACCAATACTTTTTTTTTTTAACTTTTTTTTTTCTTTTTGTTACTACAATACTACCGCCTCCATTTGGGAAGGAGTTGGAGGGGGGGGAAGAGTATTTATTGCCTTCCCTTATTTGTGCCATAATGTTTCTGTTTTTATGAATCGATTCACAATTGTATTTTGTGGAGGTGGTGGTACTCAACAGGAAAGCTACTTAACTGGAAGCGAAGAAGGAAGTTAGTCATATTAGTGAAGACCAGAAGACAAAAGTGTTTATGTATCATTGTGTATTTTTGGGAGGAGAAGAGGGGGGGAAGGCAACTTTGTTTCCACTCCTGCTCTTTGTATTAAAATGAACAAACTGCTTTCAGCAATTTTTTTTTCTAAATCAACTTCTTTGATATACGCACGCGTGCACGCGCTGGTTTCTGTAGGTTTCTAAATGATTTTCAGGTGAAAGGGTAACTTGGATAAAATGATAACAGTGAAAGAAAGAATGAAAACAGGAAACAGATGTCTGGTGACGTCGAGGGATTGGATAGCACTTATTCAGTGAACGACATCTTAGTCACAAGGCAGCTGTATCCTGGCTCTGATACTATAACTCTACAAATACCTTGGAGCCAAAACAGCCACGTTCCACAGAATCCGGTCATTCTACTTTATAAAGGTGATCTTTTATCATCTTATAATTGGAGAGGGCAAAAAGGGCTGTATGTTGCTTTATTTAAAATATGCAATGCTTGTCTTTTTTTTTTTTTTTTCCCTCTCCTGTTTACAGTAGCTAGTATTTTATAACGGTTGTTCTGATTTTTATTTACTAGTGAAAAAAGTGACAAGGCTATAGAGGATTTCCTGTTCATTTTATCTCGTCAGGAACACAAGTATCCTGGCAACTGGATACAGAATTATCAAAAGCACGAGTAAGTTATTGACAAGGTTTCTAATAAATCCGTAATAAACAGCCTCCCAATGGACTGTTGTTTATGTGAGGGTCAGGCTCACTGATGTAAGACTCTAAGCCAGCACTGGCATCTAAGGCTGTTCTCTTTACTTAGGAGTACGTACCATGTTTTCATGTTTATAAGATAAATGATTGCCTTGGATATCCTGTTTTGATAGGGGTTTTTCATATGCAACAATGTATTGCACAGCAAGAAGAACCCAATCTGCTGTAACCGGAAAAGCACTATTAAGTAGCTGAGGAAAAGAGATGTTATTTGTGCCGTAAAATACTGAAAGCCATCTCATTTTTTATCAACAACCTCATATTTTTGAATGGTTCCTTGATAAAACTGATTACATATTTAAAAGTGAAATAAAAATAAAGGCCTCTAAATGAGTACATGTTATATCATACCTTGATAATTGGAAATCACCATTTCTTATGAGGTTGACTGGCTGCTGTTAGTAACCTATACTACCATTACAGGTGGCTGACCGCAGACTCAAAATGAAGCAAGTTAAAATAAATGCATTTTCCCTTATACATACAACAAAGACACACTGGCTTTTAATTCATTATACTTCATAGTACAGCATTTGTGTTTAACAACCAAAGGTTGACTGTACCATTCACTGATTTCCAAAAAGGAATAAATGAGTAAATCGGTGGCCCTGATCTGAATCTTCGCTGGCAGTGTGCCAACATTGTTTTGACATACGAGCGTAATTGATGTTAGTGCTCCAGGAAGTCATATAAAAGTGATCAGTTATGAAGATAGCTTCCCATTGCTATTTTATTATTTTCTATTTTCTTGCTAAAATTTAAAATGCTAATGCAAAGCTGATTTTGCACTGTTGAACACTCACTTCTGTAAAAATTTGTCTCCAATTTGAAATTGTTGCATGAGTTTTGTATTTTAAATATTTGTTATATTTACATATATCTAAAATAAGAAATATGCTGTGTCTGTCCAAAACAGCCAGTTTAATATTCCATATGCAGATTTATTTCTTAAAACTTGATCGGTGATCAGATGGCAATAGTTTTACATAACTCGCAGTCTGTACTTCAGTTTAGTGTGTTATGGTTTAGTCTATGAAAAGACGTAGTTGTAAGTCCTGGTGTGACAGAATTCTTACCCATTAGGAAAATTACAAACTACTTAAGTTCCTTCATCTCCTAGGCCAGGTGGCCCATCTTGGTCTTTTGTAGCAGAAATATATGGCATTGTCTAAAGAATTACTGGTTTCTCAGTGGAAGCAAACTATCTTCAGATCTATTCTGTCTCCTTTGGTTAATATTCCCTCTGTTGCATCTGCATCTTCCCAAGGTCTCGTCTCACTTCTCCCGTTGTAGTGGTGGGAACTACAGGGCTCGATCATTCTCACAGTGTCATCCTGTCTGGCCCACTCTGGGTTTGAAAATCTGGTTGTTTTATGTGCCTCTGGAGCAGGAAAAGTGTTGATCATTCCTGCATCTGTTTATACGAGGGGGTTTTTCGTGGCTTGAGTTTCCTGGACTGGTGTTGCTTTTGTTGTTAAAAATGTCAGCAGCAATGTTGTTTACTTGTTAACCTTGTAGATTCCAAGACACAACACTGACCGGGTTCAGGGGCCTTTGAGTTGATTCAGAGTATATTCAGAGTCAAGGAACACTCCTAGAAGGATGTCTGTGCACTTAACTCAGAATTACACACTCTAGGTATAAGTCTTAATGGATAGGCAATTTTGCATTCGATGCAGTCTCTCCTTGCACCTTTGGAAACCCAGCCTCTCTAAGGTTTGTTTTAGTTTCATGATAGGATTGTCTTGTCTGCTTCTATGAATAAGGGCAAGTTAGCCTGAAAGTCTGCCATTTCTTGATGTTTATATTTTTATTGTTATTCCGTGGGCAGGTAATGACAGCTAGAGATTTACATACATAGAGCAGTCTATGAAAAATAAGTTGATGTGTGGATTTACAATAAACTAGTTCTCCATGGTTGGGGTTTTTTTTGTGGTGCTAGTGTAGTTTGCCTTGCTACCAGTGTGGAGTACCTTAAATTAAGAAAATAAATTCACTGTTAAAATCTGACAAGGGAGATGCTTTCTTTACTTTGTTGACTGTAGCCGTGGTTCAGAGTTTCAAAAGTTGGAATCCAAGTTCCCTATAAACTTAGTATGGTGAGATATAGTCTTAATTTCAAAATTAACACAAGTTGAAATTTACATTGTTCACATGTAGGTGGTTTTTTAAGCTCATTTCATAGTCAGTAGAAATCTGATCGATACAGTCAGTGGAGCCTGGAGAATCAGTGAGTTCAGCCTGAAGCAGACATCTGAGCAACTAAATTGTGCTCTAGGCTCCACTGACTGTGCCTGTAGTTTTAACATAAAGTGCACATGTATACACCTAAAATGTAAGTATCTGGAACTGAATCCCACTCTGTGTTTTCAGTGACCCAAGATGCTTGAAGTTAATGGTGGGAAGATCTTGTGGATCACAAGTCACTGGCATGGATTGCCTGCCTCAGCACTGGGAAGTTTGGAAGTTTGATGTACTAGGTTGTGTTTGTCTTTGAAAATAAACATGCTAATTCAATAAAAAACAAGTCAAGGGCATCTTAGTACCACAAGTGGTGAAATGCTGGCAATTAGGTGATCTATGTTATTTTACAACTATTGGAAAGCACAGCTTTTCCAGGATACAGAAATTGGTGGCATCCTCACCTAAAAGCCTGTGACTCTTTCAAGGTGGATGACTCCCAGTTCACAGCTCTGCACTCGTATTGCCATTCAAAATTTGTCTGCCTGCCTTCTTTGGGCCTCGTGTAATACATTGCTGATGTTTGTGGTAACTGTGCATTTCCTCTGTAAGAAAAGCATAGAAACTGAAGTCACCTGGACTTGCAAATGAGAAAGAATGGGAGAGGAGGATAGTGTCTCTCTGAGGTGTCTGCTTCAGCAAGTAGTGCTTGTAGTGGTCAGAGAAGGTGACTGAGATACTTAAACAGATGTTGTCTCACTGCTCTTTGAGAACATGCAGTCTCTTAGGGTCCCCCCTACAACTGCTGTGATGAATTGTGGTGTGCGTATAAGAGATTTGGGACTGATCCTTCTACAGATTTTGACTTGCCATTTCTCCTGTTTTCAGTGATTTCTGAGTCCCTGAAACCTCACAGATGTGTTTGGTTTTTAGTGCATAGACAATCACTTATCCCTTCCTTTTTGGTTGGTTTTTGTTTGTTTGTTTGTTTTGTTTTGTTTTGGCAAGGCAATAGCACTAAGCACCACAGCGGGCAGTCTGGGTATGGGCCATGTACTAGGCTTGAGACTGTTCCAGTCAAAATATTATTCTACTTGGTTTATGTTGGATTTGGCTGGTTTGACATTGCTGCTGCCCTGACATCTAGGACTTGTGAAATGTCTGGGCTAATTGTGACTTTGTTGTTGGGTTTTCTTGTTATTGTTGTTACTGGAAGGCTCCAGCCCTTCCAGGTTCATCATTAAAGACAGGTGTTCACTGTGGAATGATCATGAAATTAATTACTGTAGGGGAGGATATAAATGTGTGGCAAAATTCTACCTGGGTCAGTATTTCTGCACTCATTGGTATGTATCTGAGGGAGTTGAAGCACTGGGGTGCTATGACTTTGTCTTTAGTTATTGTGGAAAAACTTACCTGCCCATTAAGAGAACCTAAGAAGAAAATGGAGGGTAAAAGGCTGTCAAGTCAGTCTTCTTGCATCTTCTGAAAAGTGCTTATTTTCCCAGTTCAAACTGTTGCCCTCAGCTGGGCTGGATGACTTTACTTGCAGCGTATTGGGAAACTGCAATGGCAGCAGACCGCTGTGGGCAATGACATGCAGCTATGGTACTATGGTTGGCCCTAGCAAAAAAATAGATAATCTGTGCAGACTTGGGAACGTGAGAATCAAGGTATGAAATTCTCCATCTGAAGAGATTCCAAAATCAGAAACGTATGAGTGTCCTGCAAAGACCACTGAAACTATACTGCATGTTTAATTACTCTTTGTTTTTGCTGACTGTACTGTTACGAACTGTAAGTATTCAAGAAATCATTTAAAGAATACATTTTAGGTTTTCTTTGTTGTCCTTAGAGTTTTCAGCCCTGCAGGGATCTTGTTTCCAAGCATTGTTCCTGTATCCAGCAAGGCTAGAAGCAAATTTAAGAAGTGGGAGCCAGCATTTTCATGTGATGGCATTATTCCAGGAACTGGCGCTTTAGGATAAACAGTAAATGTTGTGAGGCTTGCAAAACAGTTACTGATTCATTGCTTATACCCTGCTGATTTCTTCATTGTTTGAGAGGGTAACTCCTTTGCTGTCTCTGCAGTTGACCTCCAGTCACGTCTCCTCAGCATGAAAAAAACATGCTGTGGTTTCCAGCACCCAAACCTGAGGGTAACAAATATTGTGTTAGCAGGGGCATAAGCATTCCACACAAACAACATCCTCCTCTGCTCCTTTCCCCGAATTACAAGACTGCTGTGATCATTTGTAGTGCTAAGAGTTGCATCTGCTCACTGGGATAGGGAGAAGGACCAGTCAGTGTCCTTCTGGTACAGGCAAGGCTGACACCTAGTGACCAGACGCATTTATTCCTATGGGAATTCACTGAAGTCTGGTTCAGTGACTATTCGCTCTTTTCTAAGTCTGGAAGATTTAAACTTCAAAATGAATAGTTCATTTATTTCATCACCACTTGTAGCTTTTGTTTTCAGTGTTTCTAGTGTACTCTTCTAAAGATGCAGTTAAGGTAGCTTGAAAGCTTGTTCAAGCTTAATGTTGGAGCCATGAAGGTTTTGCATGTAGTCTGCGGGGAGCTGTGCGTTGCAGCTGCTCTGAGCAAACTGTGAGAGGCCCGATAGCAATCGGTGGTAAGTTCAGAATATAGTCCTTTTGTGGTTCTTCCTTAACAAAATAATGGCTGACTTTGCTGTTTGGATTCTCTTTGCTCATCTTGTTTTAAAGAATCCAAAATCAAATATAATGGGATATTATCCAAGTTGCAGAATTTTCTGTCTACTGACCAGGGGTAGCATCTTACAATGATGCTGCCACCTGGAAAGTGCTACCTGCTCCGTCATCGTTGCAGATCCTGATGGAAATACTTTTAAGTTCTGTGCCTTAGCAAACTGCTTATAAAAGGAAGAGTAAAACCTAGCTAAAAGACTCATTCAGAATGCTTCTGATTTTTCTTTGGTTATCTAGATTAACATTTCAAGAGCATAACATACTGCTGAGAATTGTATGTGACCTTTACTAAAAGGAGTAGCCATATAAATTTGGGGAAGCACACCACCCCACCCCCCCCCGCAGTGTGAACCAAAGCAGTCTTCTCCTTGTAAGAATAATCATTGACTCCAAAAGTAGACTGCAGAGGTTCTCAGTGGTTTCCGACATTAATGGGTTTCACATGAAACCCTATACTGAAGCCATAAAGAAGCCTTCTTGGAGCAGTATTTGGGACTGGAGGAATTTTTTGTCTCTTAAATGTCTTTTGTCATTCAAATGTTTCTTGAAATATTAGAAATAAGCATTTTGGTTGGTTCAGCATGACTCTTTGCTACTAGCACTGTGTTTGACTTCACAAAGAGTCAAAGCTCAATGTTTTTCTGTGGCTGAAAGGAAACTTTGATTCTTCCTGAATGAAATAACTAGGAACTTGCACAAGCCCTGTGTTGTTGAACGGAAAAGGCAGGCTTTTTTTCCTTCAGATAGTCTTTTATATCTGACTCAGAACTTTACATGTTGCTCAGGTTCTGTATCTGTGGCATGTTTCTAATTAGTCTGTGAAAAAATAAAGGTTCTGTATTTTAAAATCCGCTGATTTTTTTCATCTGCTAATCGTCTCTGATAGGATGTACCTCTGGAGAGAGGGCTAACAAATTCCCGAGGCAAAAGTCTCCATCAAAGGCGGCAGACTCCAGTCTCTGAGCAATATAAGCTTCCAAA
Source organism: Burhinus bistriatus (assembly GCA_013397275.1). Classification (NCBI taxonomy): domain Eukaryota; kingdom Metazoa; phylum Chordata; class Aves; order Charadriiformes; family Burhinidae; genus Burhinus; species Burhinus bistriatus. The sequence goes on along the minus strand of VYXH01001555.1, from coordinate 380,632 downwards.
TAGCCATTGTCTTTCTGTAAGTTTGGGATTCAGGTGCTCTGACGTTGTGTACATAAAACTCAGGTTTTTTTATGCAGAGTAGGCCACATCACTGTGGCCCAATTTTTTCCATCATCACCACTTTCACAGTTCTGTTCCAGGCCTGCAAGGGCACCACCAAGCCTGACTGACCATCCTTGCCTGACCCCACCGGCCAGTGTCCTGTTCCCCTCCCCAGGGAGGTGCCCGATGCCCGGGGCTGGGGCTGCCCTGGCTCCCCCAGCTGCCCTGCTCCTGGCTGGGGAGGTGGGAGAGGACGGGACAGGACGGGCTACCAGCCCCTGCCCTGCTGCCCCCTCATGGTGCCGTGACACTAGGAATGAGACTAGGAAAACTGTCCAAACACACACATACAATGCAGTTCTTTTTCCCTGTCTGAAAAACTGACTCTGCAATTTGGCGAGTGTCTCAAAGCTGTCGCCCAGTAATGTTTGCCTGAAGGGAAAGCTGTGTTTTCTCACTCGTGTCTGCAGCTATCCTTGGTGTCTCTCCAGAAGGAGCTCACAAACAAGGTTAAAGGGTAATTAATTTGTATAGTCAATATGAATAGTCATTTTAAAAATTCACAAAAACTGACTTCTAAACTTAAAGATAATTTTATTCATACTGAAAAGCTAACGATCAGTTATGAACAAGAGTCACAGAACAGGTAAATGTGACTTTGACCAGGTATAAGTAATAAAGAGACTTCAAATTCTTCATTTTGAAAGCTAAATATTGGGGACACTGAAGGCCTTGGATGTGATCTTTGAGTTTATAAGGAATGCAGAGTATAAGGATTCCCCTTTTTTTTCTTTTTTTTTTCCGTTTGTTTTTGAGGTAATGGGAGTTTTGTTAATCGGTCAGACTAAGCCAATTGTTTTCATTATTTCAGGCCACAAGTGTGGGATTCCTGCCTTTGTTCAAAGCAGCATCGGGGGGGAAAATAAAGCTCTCCAGTATTAAAGTAACTTCTTGTGCCTACAGGGAATAAAGCAGGGCATCTTATTACAGCTCTGCCTCTGTGGACAGGTAGACATCGCTTCTGGAAAACCTACTCAAGAGCCTCAAGCAACCTGTGTAGTCACTGTCAGTCCTGTGCTGCTGCACTTACACTGGTAGCAGTGGTACCCAAGTAGCAGGTGCCCTAGGGTAGAGCTCGGTCCATACATCTGCTCCGAAATAATGCATGGTATGGAGCTCCAGCTGTGCGGACAGGATCGTGTGCGGGCATAGCCGTGGGAAATCACTCGGAGCAAGCCCCTGTGCTCAAAACTCCTCCTGAAACTTCCCTCAGCTGGTGGCTACACTCCTCCAGCAATGTCCCAGCCGGGAGATGGTGGCACATGGAGAGCCCCATGACCCAGGCAGGTGCTGCAGCATCCTCTCCAGTGCTGAGACCTGGATGGCGAGCAGCTTGCGTGCCACCCTGGATCACTGGGTTGGGAGCCGAAGGGGTGGCCTGCTCCCTGGTCTAGCAAGGGGTTTGGGAGGAGTCTTTTATCTTCTGACAGAGCTCACCTGCAAGGCCCCTGCTCTCAGCTGCCACGTGGTAATGCAGGAAGGACTATATTTCCTTTCTTTGAATAACAGCAAGCCCAGGCAGGACAGTCACAGGCCTAACTCTGCCTGCTCACACGACCAACTGCCATCATACCCAAGAAGAGACTGGTCTTTCAGACCAACGTGCCTTTGTCAGAACTTTCCATGCGGTGTTGTAGGAACCAACAAGTAAGGCGTACGGCTCTGTGGCTTTTCATTTTATTGTATCCAAAATTGCAAGAGCTTTAGTGATACTTCTGACTATCTAAGGAGTCGGGACACTTATACATGTGCTTCCTTTTTATATTATGAGCTTTTCTACCAATTCACTTGTATTTTACCTGTGTCTTATTCATAATTTTACTGGATTCATCGTACACTTGCAAATATGAAGGCATTTCCTAATTTCAGTCACAGCCAAAGTTAAATGGAAGTTAAAGCTAAATGTATATGTTTGATTTTAGTTCTTCTCATGACTCAGGATGTCTCACCACTGCATGTTCACTTGACTTTTACACAACTGTGTTCTAAAAATACCAATTGATGAAACTTTAAGATTTTACTCTGATAGAGGTTGTTTGTTGGAGTTTTGTTTTTGATAGGAAACCACAAGGAAATGCACAATTCTATATTGAAACACTGTAGGGGAGACCTTTGAGATTATATCTCTAGCCACTAATATTCTTTATCAGAAGAGGTCAAGTGTTTATGATCATGTCTTTTTATACTGTTATTGACTCCTGTTTGAAATAGGGATTTTTGAAAATGCCTAATTCCATTTTCCTAGAAAAGCTTATCAGCTGGTCTAAATGAAGAGAACATGGTGAAGTGTAGGCTCGTGCATTAAGCTCTACAGTACAGTGACATTTACATGCTGATGTATCTTTTATACTCGCTGAGGAATGGCTGAATTTCTGAGCGATGTGTTCAAATGATTAACGTGAACAGAAAATGCTTACTGAAAGAAAGAGAGGTCAAAGGGAGAATATAAAGCTCTCGTGAATAATGAAAAAGTTATTATAACATGGAAGAAACTTTAAAGGCTATTTTGTTTTCCTGGGATTCAAATGTTTTCTCTCTTTTCTTTGCCCATTTCCACCTCTTCTGTGCCATCCTTCCTAGGATGCTAAAGCCTCTGACTACATGAATACATGTGCTTCCGTCCCACAGGACACAGGTCATCCTGATTTATGGCACAGTTCTGTTCTGATTAACCCCTGTGTACTAATTTGTTTGGATCAATTAGATTACATATCTTTGTTTTTTTCACATCCAATCCAATTTGTTTTCATCCAGTGAAAATAAATCTACACCAAGGTCCCTTATTTAGTATGAAAATACCATAGTTTGTTACCCCTTGACTGATGATCAAAGTCCAGTCAGCAAGCTACTCCCTGGCTGGGGTATTTTGGGGTTTTTTTTTTTGGTAAAAGCATAGTGCTCATAAACCACTGATTTTGTCAAACTACAGCCTGGAGGCCAAAAACCCACCATCCTTGCATATAATCTTTACAGAGTTTTCAAGTAAAACTTTGACCTGGATGTATGATGATAGTCTGCAGCATTTCTGGAAGACTACTAGTAGTAGTAGTCCCTTGATCACAAAGTTTGAGGGGCACAGATAGAGCAAGAGCTGGTGATGCTGGCGTAGCCACTTCTGCAATAGGTAGCAGAGCTCTCAGCTGCAGGTCCACACAGAAAGGAAAAGGTATTATGAAAAAAATACTTCGGTAGCTAGCACTAGTGCCAGCTGGCATTCCTAGAATATGACGGCTTCTTCTCATAACCTCATACAGTCAGAAGCTGCCTGCCTTAATCAGATCCAGGGAATGCTACAGTCAAGTTTGCCTGTGGTTTAGCCCAATTTCCAAAGGAAAGAAGTGGTGTGCAAGAGCACACGTTTGCCTGCCTATGTATCCAGCTGGCTCCCTTGCCATTTCTTTTGAAACTTTTTGAACTGTTTCAGCTCTTCTTGGGGGAGGAGTAGAAGTGTCAAAGAGAGAAAGGTCCCACAAGCCCCATGAAGACAAACAGCTGGACTGGAAGAGGAGGCTCATGTGTCCCCACTGATAGACGGGCTTAAATGAGAAGTCTTCTTATTAACCACCAGCAAATGTTGCTCCCAGACTTCAGCTAGAGAAGCCAGGCTTCAGCAGAGGTGCTGCTCATGAGCCATGGGTGAAGGCATGTGTCTCCTGCCCCTGGTGCTGTTTGAATGCTGCAGACAAAGATACTGACTGTAGAGGGCAACGATGAAATTGAATCCACAACATATCCTGTCAAAAGTAAAATACAAACATTTTTTTTCCCCAAATATTTTTCAGACACAGCAGTTTTAATATTGCTTGTAAGAGTAGTAAGAACAACACTTTCAATTGTGGTGTCATTTATACAAAGTTGACAGCCCTTTAAGCTTAGAAAATATGATAATTAGAACCTTCTGCTTTCACAGCAACAGGTTTAAAACTTTCAAAACTATTCAAAGTGTATTTAATACAAATTCAGTCCAGTACATCATTGAATTTTTACACACTGCTTTGGTCTAGTTGTCTGCATCTACACTCTGCTTTTTTTTTTTTTTTTTCCCTTGCCACTCCTAAACAAGAGAGGCAGATTTTATTGATCAGTGTCAGAAACAGATAGCTGTAGAGCACAAACAATACAGAGAATAAGAAAGATTGGGAGCTACCATAGCATAGGAGAAGAGTTTTATTAACAAAATAATGTCCTAATTTTCTGTGAGAAGAACATTCACCCTTATGCCATGTGCGACTTGCTGGTGACTTGTCGGTCACTCAGACAAACGTAAAGAATAACGTTTTCTGTAAACTTATTTTGCAGATACAAATTCTCAACCTGCCTAAAAAATTCATTTTCTTTCTTTGCTGCTAGTTTTCTCTGGGAGAGGACCCGGCTCCTTTTCTGCCCTGGCTGGAGCTGGGAGAATGCACCTGCCTGTGTGACTCAGTGGGAAACGTGGAGGTAACTCAGCTACGCATGGGGCCAGCAGAGCCGCTGTGTGTTTCGCTCCTCAAGAAGGAGGCTGGCTGGTACTTCCCGGCATCTCCCAAGGGGATTTAGCCACCAAAATATGCTTGTTGCTAAAACACCAGCACCAACCAGGTGGGGCAGTCGGCTGCCCGGCAAGGGCTGGGGCTGAGCCGGCTGCCTCCTGCGGCTGCAAAGGCCAGGGGTAAGGAGGGGTTCTCCAGCTTGCAGCCGTGTTTTTCAGCCGTGAGGGTTTTGTGCCGTCGGTGACTAAGGTGGTCAATGTGTGTTTCTTTCTGACACCGATCAACAAAATCTGTCTCTTTTGTTTAGGTTTGGCAAGCAAAAAAAAAAAAAAATGCAGAGTGTAAGTGGAAACAAGTACAAAGCGGGAACAAAGCAGCGTGCAAAAATTCAACTTACAGGACTGAATTTGTGTTTAATCCACTTGGAATAGTTTTGCCAGTCGCAGTGGTAATCTGCAGAGTTTTGTGAGTACAGCAGCATCCGTCGCTATCAGCAGGAGGATGCATAGGGAGGTATACAGCGAGAGGTACGCCCATCACCTCCACTGCCTTACAAGAAATTAGAATTAAGGCTGAAGTGTGTGGGGGCGGAGGTGTTGGGTTTTTTCCCCAAAAATTAATGTACAAAAACTTGGAAGAATGACATCAGTGTAGTGGCCGCTGGGGGGAGATCTTACCCCGGCCACCCCAACCCCGGGGGCGCGCACCACTGCCGAGCAGCAGGGCACACTGGTCGGCTCCATTTCTGGGTCAGGTATTGGGATTAAAAGTCTCTAATTTGGGAGGAGAAGTCTCGGAGGTGTTCTGAAGCAGGAATACATCAAAATGTGCTTTGTGCCAAAACAGAGAGCACTGTTTAAAATGATGGGAAATGTCCCCCAGATGTCTTTTTGTAATTAATTGGTCATGAAAGCTTTTAACGCTTCCAGTCACGCGTGGAGATTAATGAGGCAACAACTTTGAGGGGAAGGAAAGCAGAGTTTTGAAAGATAACGTTTAGTAAATGAGGAAGCCACTACTCTATTACCTTTATGTTTCCTGGTGTTAAAAACTGCAATCTTTGAGGATATCTTTAAGTCAGAAATGGTAAGATGAATACTATCATTACACTGAAATAATGAAGTGGTGGTAAACCCTTTAAGATTGTCAGGAAAAGAAGTACTAACAATACAGCAAGCAAAGGTCGCTTGTAAAGACACTTTTTCGTTCTCTTAATAGATTTAAATGGTGATGAAAAGTATTCATTAAGTATGATATGATTGGACCAGTTTTCAAGGGGTTTAGAATTACATTATGCTACATCACTCTACAAACAACCCTACTGAGCTGCTTATGAAGTTACTGTTTAGTGGAAGTCAACTTATTTCTCTAGCGCTCTGTTTACAAATTAAAGAACTGAAAGTATGCTGAGATTTACTCTTCCAGGTGGGAAAGCAGCACCAAGCAGTCAAATACTGGAATGAGAAACCTTGGGAAATCAGATACAATACAAATACACAGCATTTTCACGTTCATTTCTATAACCAAAGTGTGACGTGCAGTCCATGTTCATAACATGGCAAGAGGCACTGTAAGTGCCTTGCTGGAAGAGAAAAAGGCATCTATTTTCCTTTTCACCCTAAAATCAAGCAATGTACCCTTCTGTGGACCCAAGCACAAAGTGGCCAATTCCAGGATCCACTGTATCACAAAAAGTTAGAGTACTATATTTCTGGATTATAGCTGTGTCACCTCCTGGTTGACAATAGGCAATGTTAAGCTAAGGCATAGAGCAAACTCACTTGCTTTTACCATTAGTGAGTCATCTAATTCTTCTTCACCTCATATTCAGGAAAGCTGTGAATGTATAGTGAAGTAGGATCTTCAGATTTCCTCAAGCTTGGGAAATTTTTAGCATAGTATTGCAACATAAGCATATTGGAGGAGGACTTCTTGGTTTTAGCTCTGCTGAGGACAAGATTTTGTGGTTTGGGTTTTGGCAACCTAGTGGCTCCATGAACTCTGCTACTTTCCTGAAGTCCACTACTGTCAGATACCTTGTTAGATGGGAAATACACTTCTGATTGTGGGAAGTTTTCAGTTTTCTTCCAGCAAGGGATTCAAAACTGGTTGTCCTCAACTCCTCTGGCTGCAACCCTGAGAAAATAGGACAAATGTGAAGGAGAAAAACAACCTATGTAAGATCAGACAACCACCGTTGTCTTCCCCTCGTGCCTTAACACAATGTAACATCTCCTGTGACATGTCAGAGACCTCTCACAAAAGAGATCTTCCATCCACAACAAAACCAGATTGAGTTTACTAACTTCAAAAATGTTCAAAAGCAAGAGCCTTTTTGTTTGTCTTGAGTCTTTCTCCATACATACACCAAGCCTAGTAGATGCAGTGATCAAAAGGATCATATAGTTTAGTCTGCTTCTTTTTTACGGAAATAATTATTTCCCAAAGTCAATGGATTTTCTCCCATTATGTACCCATGGAGTGATGAGCCCGGCTCCAACCTGAGACCTCTTTCCTACATGTTCACTGAATGAAAGCTTTTTCCCTAAGTTTATCTTGAATTTTCAGTGGAAGTTTTGTGGTTAAATTTTGCTAGTACAAGCAGGGAATCAGTATCAGTGGGTTTCCTCTCCTGCATGGCACCAAGAACAGACTCCTTAAACTTTCTGTCATTTGCAAGTGCAAAAATCACTGGAAGGTTTGTTGACTGCTTGCACCTTATGAATTGCATTGAGCTTCAGGAGACAAGAACCCGTCTTGGAGCGTTCTGGAATAACATGAACTAAATTGCTCAAGAAGCCCCTCTGACCTCTGTGCCTCTTAATTGTGAGACTCAAGTGCACAACTAAGGTTGGATGACTTTATTTCTCATGGGTGATATCTCTAATTTACACAACACAGGCACGAGCAGTATCAGCTAGAAACTGGTGTCCTTCAGCACACTCAGAAGATCAGACTGTGCCCAGCTTATATCCAGCAAGGAGAGTGTCCACCTTGCAAAGCCTTTTCCGTTTCTATTTATGTTAACTGTCTGTGGAAGAGAAGAAGAGAAAGGTCTCCCAGCATGTAGAAATGTATAAACCCTCTCTCCAACATGGCAGGACTGGACAGCCATAGGAAATAAAATGTACTCTGCCTTTATGTGATGAGTGATGTATGAGATTTTTGCAGTAGAGTTCAATAAATGCAATTTATTGTTTTGGAAGGTAGAAATGATTCTTGCAGTTTCTGTCATTGTCTCTTTGAAAACATCAATCAGAATAAAATGCTGAGCAGACTAATAAAGGACTTCTCAAGCTCTCCCACTACCTGATGAATTTTTTATAGATTTGAGGTAAAACTACAGATCAGCATCTGAGACATGGCCCAGGTTTGAAAAGGAGTTCCCAGGTATCAGTGAACCCAGTCCATGAACTAAGCTGAGATGTTATTGTTCAATTGCTGTCTTCAAGTGCAGACAAGAAAATAAAATCCTGTTTATTTCTGAGCTGTCCTCAGCGTTTCCACAGGTTTTGTGATACTGCACAACAGATGGAGAATCAGAACAAAAGCACATGGGCAGGTTCAGCTACTTCTGAATTTAAACTTTCCTCTATGCAAAGTCTCTCGTAATATAAAGAAAATCCCTGCTGAGGCAATCTTCTACTTATTTATTTCAGGATCACATGAACTGGCAGAGAATGTCCTAAGCTTTGTTCCTAGCTCCCAGTTTGACAAGCTGTCCAGAGTCAGAATAACCCTGGCCTCATACTTCTTCCTAGAGTCTCCTGCTGAGTGTAAAATATGGCTGTCTTGCAGTTTGAATAAGGCTTTTAATGTGCCATGGGATGTCACGGTCCACAGAAATGGAATACAGTGTTCTGCTTGCTAAGAAGCAGAAAAAAAGCTAACCAAACTGGTTTCTTCCTCCTGAGTACATAGTGACTGGCTGGAAGTTCAGTCACTGAGACTAGAAATATCAGCCTTGATCACAAAAAAAAGAGAAGTATTTGACAGATGGATTTAGTCTTCCCTCAGCACAAACATCTATTTGCCACTAAAAGTTTGGTGAGTACACGGAGGCCAAATAACGTGGTCTCATCTCCCAGTGCATCATTAACAGACTGTGGGGTAAGGCGGATGTCATTCCTTTGAATTAAGCCTTCCAAGAGGGAATGCTCAGAGCTCTCAAAGAAATCATGCTGTCTTAAAGGTTGTACATGGCTGGGGGGAAAAGAAAAGTTTATCGGAGAATATAAGGAGAAACAACTCTTAAAAGCAGGGCGTTATTCCTCCCCACCGCTGTGCCTAAAGGAGCTGAAGTGCTGACCCTCTGGTCCTCATACGTATGCGTACAGGCACCGGCTGCTCTGACCAGGCTAGTTAGTAATTTGTGTGGTGGTGCAAATGTCAATGAATATAGGAGCACTTCAGGAACAGCAAACAAGGAGAGCAGCATCAAACATCACCAGTGTTGCTGAGTATTCCTGCAGGTTTCTTACTGCCTTTTTCGCCTTTCTTCTTCCTGATGCAGTCCTATTAGTTGCAGAGCAGGGCGAGATGTGAGACAGATCTGTTCTGTCCAGCTCTGATGAAGAGTCACCTGTGGAAATGGCCACTAGCTGACGGTGAGATTTCAGAGGCAGAATAAATCAGCATTGCTTTGGGTTGAATTTTGTCCAGTGGACAGGAAACCTGCTCAGAAAGCGCATAGCGAAGGCCATGGCTGCAGGCTTTGTGTGTAAGTGCTGGAGCATGTGGAGGAGTTGGTGACAGCTTAAAGATGCCTTCTGGGAATCTTTTCTCTCTCTCACTGGGTCTGCCACAGGAGACCCTGGCACAGCTCTGATTCTGAGGGTAATATTACTTTGCAGCATTTTTTTACTTCCAAGCCAACACTGAGCTGTATTTTCTTCCAAGCTTTACAGCATGCTTTTTTACCGTGTTGGACTCAACCAAGGCTAGTCTCCATTTTAATAGATGTATTTTCCACAGGAAATTAATGTATTGTTTCCCCAAAGCTATTTCGGTCTGTAAACTCCACCGCAGTCTGCCCAGTTGCACGTTATTTCAGCCAGCCAAACGAATCTAGTGCCCCCGACAGTCCTCTTAGTAGTTTTAGCCAAGGGAATTGTGTCAGCCTCATGTTTACTACTTGGATCCTCCAAATGACAGTCCCCTGCAAGAGATCTGGCAGCTGAATATCCCCGTGGTTTTTCCCAAGGAAACCTCCTTACAGAGAGAGTACAGTGTTTTCCAAATTGTTGTATTAGTTCTCTGACAGTATGTGTATCGCGGTACCTATAGATACCAGGATATTTGGTATATATGAACTGCCTGTGTATCGTGGTACCTATAGATACCGGTATACTCTATCTTTGACTGTGGATTTGTATATTTTTAAAAGTCTTTTCAGTCAAAATGGTTGGGGTTTTTTTAATTAGCATGGGTGGTTTGAATTTTTCCTTTTCTCAGGAGGCATTAATAAAATGGCAGCAGGGGCGCAGCTTCACTTTTAAGTTAACAAACGCTTGCAAATGACAATGATCCCTTCCCTGAGCCATTCTCTGTTGAGATGACAAGTAGCTGGCGGCTGTCAGGTCCATGAAGGAAATCTCCACAGCGGCACTGAGAATGTTTATTGTAGGGAGAGAACTTTTGCCCTGTGAAGTCACCTCCTACTAGTCACCAGTAGGTTTCTGATATTCTATCACAGGAAATTCCTGGTGGACCACAAAAGCAATCCCCTGAGTCCAGCTGCTGGGGGGGAGAAGCGGTGCAGCGCACCGTCGGGTTGAGCCTCAGCCTCCAGCGTGGGGCAGAGCACCTGTGCCCTGCAAAATGCAAACTCTGTGCGCCTCAAACAATGTTAAAATGAACTATACAGGGGGGCAAAGGTCAAGTGAACCATTATTGTGCTGCATTTTATGCAAACAAAAAAATGTATTAGAGGATGTGCTTTGTATTGTAACAAGGTACTGTAAGATTATATTTAGGCTTCATGTCTTTGAAGCCCTTGGTAACACAACTGTATAATCACAGCTCTTGATGTTAATGAGGAAGTTATATTATAAGGTACTCCATCGAACTGGGAACAGTGTAGGAAGAATTAATAACCTTTAGGAGAGCGTATAAAACCAGCTATCGAGACCTCGAAAGCTAGCTCTATCAGGTATCTATATACACATTTCTGCAAAGGAAAAAGAAGAAAGATAGCAATTGGCAATTACTATTCTCACCTTTGAATGCAAAGGCCTTCCTTGTCAGAAGCCAGTTCTTTTTCTCGTATACATCAGAGGGCACAGCCCTCATTAACTCTCCATTTTGCTCTCCTGTTCTGCCAGAGTTTCAGGTATTCACTCATAGTAGCTACCTCGGTAAGCAGGCAAGGCTGGATGAACCTTTGGCTGCGTGAGTCAGTGCACAACAGGGAAACAGCCTTGGAAAGATGAGCACCACGTACGTGCTTGAATGCTATAGGCCTGTGTGTCCTTTAACTAAAAGGCATCAAACTCTTCCTTTCCTTTAAAGATAGGGATGCTGTGGAAGCAAAATACTGACCCCTGCTAAAAATAGATGACATGCTTCCAGAGAGCTGCTCTTAGCTCCTAACCAATGGCTGGTTTCATCTGTCTGCAACCTCAGGATGTGCAAGCCTTGCGAAAAGGGCGCACTCTGGGGCTTGTAGGATTTTGATGCCACAGTCCTTGTTTGCTGCTCCCGAAGTGCTCCTCTCTTCATTGACTCCTGCATCACCACACCATCGCTGACTAGCCTCATCAGAGCAATCTGTGCCGGTGTGTGTAGGTGCGAACAGTGAGGAGCCAGCACTTTAGGCACCAGCTCCTTTAACCAGAGTGCTGCAGCTGAACAAAATTACGCTTTAAGAGATTGTATGTTTTGGAGTTTTGGTAGTGGCGGGGTTTTTTGAGTTAACGAGTGTGGCTATCTCCTCCTTTTTTGCAAAGAATATTTTGGGGAGGGGAAAACTAGCTGTGGCTGATCATAAGCAGTGTGGTAGCCTGCAGCAGCTGCACCAGGTTCTTGCAATCCCAGTAGGCTCTACACCTAGGAGGAAGGAATTAGAAAGATGTTCTCCAAAGATGCCCATGTGACTTAGAAGCACACGCACCATTTTTTAAAGGTGACTTACTGAGAATCGATGGACTGGGTAGGGCCTGTGGAGAAGTCAGATGGGCATTTTTTGAAAACTGTACCCCTCATTTTAAAAGAAAGGAAAACGTGAGGCAATCGCAGCTGATTCAGCATCCGGCAGTCTCAGCCAAGTCATATTTTACCTCTTCCCTTCCCTCCCCGCACAAAACTTCCAGGAAAACCTGCAAAGAAAAGGCATATGTGGGTAGGAGGAGACCTGCTTTTAATTTCTGTACCTCCTATTCAACACAATGCCACACAATGCACAGGATGCGAATATCCCAAGGCACCTTATACAATACAAGTAACAAAAGCACACACACATGCACAAGAAAAGGGGGACCAGCGAGCATGACAGGGTTATAAAACAAAATGCAGGTAAAGCTGTCTGTAAAATGCTTATGTAAAGGAGACTGATGAAAAAAATCATCTTTAGGAAGGAGAAGGGGAGGGGAGCGAAGAAATATTCAGATGATCATGAGAATCTGATTTTCACTTCAGAGCAGGATTTATGTGATTTTCTCTGTTGTGTTGAACGTAGCGGCCAGATCTTCATTATCAACGAAGGGGGGGTCTGGCACAATACATCCTCTGTGCAATGTCCACTGATGCTCCTATGGTACCATCTATGGAGCAACCTGGAGTCAGCAGTGGGTCATATAATGGCTGTAATGATAGCAAGCAGCAATTACTGTGGTTAGAAGCTTATCATGGCTATTCCTTGTTTCCTCTTCTTTTGGCTGCGGGGAGGAGAGTGTGCATAGGAGCTGCTCACTCCCACAGACCCACCACCTCATCTGGTTAAAAGAGATCATGCAGGGGACAGGACCAAAACCGCTATTCTGATAAAGTGGTGCAAAGTATTTGGAGAAACACCTAGCATAAAGGCTACTGTCAGCACTAAATTACTGCATCAGAGCCTGATCAAAGAAATCTAAGTTTTCTTCAACCCTCTTGCTTATGCATTGCTCTACATTTCCATTAGAAAGATGGTGTTGTCACCTGAAGCCTTTCCTGACCTGCTCCTGCTTGCAGGCTCATGCACAAGTTACTGGTAAATGAGCTCACAAAATCTACAAAAAAACCCATGTAGCCTCGAGAGGTTTGCAGTAAGAATGTATTCTGTGTTTTTGAACAGGAATAAAAGCAAAACACTTTAAATAAAAAGTGGGAGAAAAGATCTTTACAAACTTTCTTTATTAAAAGGACCATTTTTTTAATGTAGGGGGCTTCACACGTAGGTGGGAAACACTGGATGGTTTTTAGTCACAACAATGTTAGCTGGAGTATCAAAATCAAATGTGAACATACAAAGGCAGAAAGGAGAAACTGCAGGAAATTTAAGCGGGATATAGCCATGAATCACTTCTCCCTATGGGATGTGGTCACTGGACTAACTTATTACACATTACTTCTGAATTTAAGAAAAAATGAAGTTGGCACTTTTTTATTACATTTGCATGTTGATGGACAGTTGCTATTGGTGTAGTACAATTATAGTGGATATATAGTATCATTCTCAACATCTTAGCTGTCTAATTCTGAATCAAAAAAAATGAGCAATACAAAATTCTCTCTTAACAGAGGCTCAGTTATCACATCAAATCTATGCTTGGTGTAATGTTACTGGTAAATGCACTAGGAAAGAGGAAGAAGAACAACAAAAATACCGGAGAAGTCTTTTTTTCATTATACAGTGAGGCAAAGCAGAGATTTTGTGTAATGGCTCTTGAAATAGTGACCAGTGGAACCAGATGGCGCAAACCCACCAGCAGTCATGACATGGCACCTGTGCCTTCGGTGGGTTGTAGAGCTGCAATTGCTGTGCTACTTGAAGCTACATGAAAGTTTTCTGTAAAGGACATGTGCTTACTATATAATATTGTATATCACTACTCCTTACATTGCACTCTGGATTTTGATTTTGTTTTTCTAAAAAAAAAGAGGAACAAGGGAAGGATTATCTTAGCTGTGTGTAGTGCTATCTTTTACGGTAAGAAGACATTTAGGGTTTTTGGAACATACGTATAAAAATGGACATTCACTAGGTAAGTGAACGTTACTTTAATTAGTTTATCTTTTGTTTGTGTTTGTGCATTGTAAACAAAGTTTTATGTTTTAATGAGAGACTGGATAAATAAATAGCCCCTCCTGCAGCAGGGTCCAGCCCAGCTCCCCAGCCAGATCCTCACCTAGTGCTTGTGTCCCGTTCCCACACAGCTCTGCAGAACCTGGTCTTGGCTGGTACCCTGTAGTCCTGGCCAGCTCAGGAAAAGGAGTCATTTGTTGCCTGGACATTGAACTGAATGGTAAAAGTGACCAAAAGTGAATCAGTAGGTTAGTTCCAGTAAATGATTTCATTTTTCTTGTGTTTAAAAAATTTTACTTGGCTGAGTGCCAGAGATTTGCCTAGAAAGACGCTGAACACAAATGATGCCCACTCTGTGAAAATTAGCATATACTATGCACCAATACCCTTTTAGCATGTTCTGATATCTATAAGCATACACTTCTAAATCTATCTTTTTATAGTGAAACAGCTCCCGAAGCTTATCCCATGGATACTCTGCACATAGTTTTCTTGCAGAAGATAGAGCTCTTACCTGTGGGTGAAATGTCTTGATGTATTTCCAGTCATCCAGAATACAAATTCCTGTGTGCACAAGTGGTTAGATGCAGACTCAATTTTTGGAGGGCCTTGGCTCTTGGATGGGAATTGGATAGACTGAACAAAAAATTGTGTTTGCTTACCACTAATCTTTTCTGCAGTTCAGAATGATTCGTGTTCTGCACTGATGAAACCAAGACCTTGTGGGGGGGACTGGAGTTGTTAGTTTTTGTGTATGTAAAATCGGAAAGACTGAAGCACTGCGAAGTAGCCCTGAGACATGAGGCCAGGAATTTAAGGAATATTCCAAGAGTCTGGCCTAATCTACAGAGTTTTGGCTGGTCTGTAGAAGAGCTGTACCTCTCACTCCTGGGCTACAATACCAGTAACTACTTTAAGCAAAAATTTACTTTATTGAGCAATTAATACTGTTATTTTCCATAGATCTACTTTTGAGTGGCAAGATAGCCTTACTGTGCACAGAGCACAAGCTAAATTGGATCTGCTATGCTATAATTCCAAATTTCCTCCACCCGTTTCTGGGGAGTGGTGGTGGGGGGAGGGCAGGGAGGAACAAGCTATAAAAAGTTGAATAAAATAGCTAAAACACACATAATGAAAAGCTGACACACTTAATTAATCTTGAGGGGAGAAAGGGTTTTCTGTTGGGGTGATATGCATAGAAAGGAGGAAGCGTCATGTGAGCAAAGGTACAAAGAGAAGTTTGCTGAGTTCTTTGGAGTGTCATAAAGTGTAACCACATCATGGGTGACTACTTCACACCATGAAACAGTTCTGACACCCCAGTGTTTCTCTGGTGCACGCAGAGCTCTGATGCTCTCCCTGATTAGATATCGTCTCATAACCCAGATGGACAATAATCACCAATATTGACAACCTCAGCCTTGCAGGGCAGGGGGAAATTGGTCCAAACCCCAAACCCTGATGTTGTGGTTAAGACTTCTCTTTCATTTCAGTTTGCTCCAGAACAACCAATGCAAACATCTCAGTTTTTGTCAGTTGTTAATCACTGAAACTGAACTCAAGATCAGAGCCACCTCCTTCCTCTCTTCCTCTTGTCTGCACTGGGTTCCACCAGAATCTCATCTAAGAGTGACAACAGTGATAAAAGTGATATTGCCTTTCAACTATCTCTAATAATGTCTTCAGAGTAGAAATACAACTTTGGCAGCTTGTGACCCATATTCAGTTTTGACTCATGTTTGTATTTCCAACTAATCACCTCAAAAAAAAACTAACCCAAACCCAAACCCTTCTATTTCTACCCCACCACTGCAGCACAACGGTATCAGACAAGGTGTCACGTTCTTCTAAAGCTGGTAAAGAATCATGTAGTCTTTATGCTTAAGAACAATACACAACACAACAGAGTTTTGTGCTTGTGCTGGTTGCTACTGGGAGGAATGAGCAGGTGACCATGTTACTGACTCATGCATTTTCCAGGAGTAAAATTTTTTTTTAATAGCTATGCTGTGAATTTTAATCCCCTTCCTCAGTCTTGAATAATTAACCTTGGGAAGGTGGGGTAAGAACACCAAGGTATGTCTCCTAACTGCAGGTGGTGAGGGTGGGCTACTCTGGTTTTAATACAGGTTTTGGCCAGGAAGCTTCATATCCGATGGACATTCTCACATTTATATCGTTAGAAAAAAATCACAGTATCTATCTACGAGTGTTTGAACAGGACTTGTACATTATTGTCTTGGTTATAAAGTGACTCAGTGCAGCAGGAATGCCAGCTATGAGGACAGAAATTCTTTACATCCCACCCAAGGAAGTAAGAGGGAATCTCTGGCACATCCCTGCACACAGTCCAACGCAAGACAGCTTCCAGCTGTTAGACACGGCAGGACTTAAAAGTGAACTACAAAGTAGGAGGGAGCGTGGGTGTGTGTTTTGCTTTGACTGTGCTGTGGTGCACAAAGGAGAGCTAGTTTTCCTCCTGACTTTTTTTTTTTTCCTGTTTGTGTTTCTTTTGTTTGTTTGTTTTTTAACATCAGGAATTTGGGTTTTGCTTGTCCCTGGAAGACTCTGTGACTAAGCTGAAATAATAATAACACAAGAGTGAAAGCTGAGAAATCAAAGGGAAAGGATTTAGTGGTAGACTTGGTAGTGTTACGTTAATGGTTGGACTCGATGATCTTAAGGGTCTTTTCCAACCTAAATGATTCTATGATTCTATTATTTCTGGAACTGGGGCAGTGTCAGCATTCCTCAAAGGGTACAGCACATAACCCAGCCATCTCTGCCATCGTTAACATCGCACTGACAGTTGAAGAGCGAATTTCTTGGCCATGTAGCTGTAGGGTGCTGGGGTGGCTAGTTCTGCACTCTGACAGCCATTAAGTACCCTACGCTGGATGTGTAAGGCATTTTTTTATTCAGGCATCCTGGTGCTGGACAAAAGAGATGAGCTCTTTGGGTAGCTTTATGAGGATCTGCTTCCACCTTCAAAATTCTTATAGTCAGGTGTACTTGATTTTTTCCTTTCTGCTGCTTGCCCTGCACTAGAAATGCTAGATTGCACTTAGGGAAGCCACAGAGACCACTATATGCAGAGTAGGTCTTCTGCATTGAGCCTGTCACCTCAATGCTTGACTTTTCTTTGATGCACGTCACTGTTTTGTGGGGGTTAGACACCATCTCCTATTCTCTCTGTATTTATCCAGCCCCAGAAAAGGGATGGCCTCAAGCATGATGTCCAGCTGCAGGTCCTCACTAGAGAAATAGAAGCAGGGAGTGTTGGCATCCATGGTGCCCCTGCTAATCCCTGGTGTGCTGAGCACAGGGCTGCATAAGCGGGTCCACCACAAGGGCTTTGGGGGCAGTTGGCTAAAAGGGGCAGTGCACTTCCACCCCATAACAGTTGCCCCCCAGCCCAGATGTTCCACAGATGGAGCACGCAGCTGTAGGCATCCAGCCACATGCTCTTCTTGTTGGCTCTTTGTTGAGATGCCAATGGGTACATCTGTCTCCTGAGACCCAGGCTGTCTCCATGAGAAGCAAGTGTGGATGTGGGTGGTCTGGGGAGAAGCAGCCACCACCTCCAGATCGCCGGGGGAAGAAAAACTGTATGGGTGACATTGGAGAGGGACCTCTCCCAGTGTTTTCCTTCCTGCAGCTGCAGGTTGGTGAGTGCCATCAGGTGGGTGGTCATGGGCTTCTCCTGCAGGTCAGTGAGCTGCTGTTAGGAGAGATTTAGAAGGTTAGCTGGATAAAAGTGTGTGTGCCAGAGCAGCAGGAGCAAGCGTCTCTGTTGTAGGTGCTGGACACCTTCAAACAAAGAACAAATTCCTTGGACAGACCCTGGGGCAGCTGACAGTGGTACATTACAGCCTGAGGTAGACACCAGAGCCTGTAGCACCAAGCAGGTTAGCAGAGCATCAGTGTTGAGGTAGTGACATGGATTTGGCTCATATGTGGCTTTTGGAGCCAGACTCAGTGCATGTGCCAGTGGGGATGTGTTCTGACAGCTCTCTCTTCCTCTTTTAGAGCTGTCACTATTGTCTCACCCCTTGAATTATACACTAAGTGTTTAGGGCAGAGGTGAAGCCTTTGTTCTTTGCAGTATTGTCTGGCAAGGTGATGGAAGGTAAGAACAACAATATACAAACGTGGATTTGGAAGGGACTTCTTTGGCCTTCATTTCAGGCCCCTGATCTCCCAGGTATTTGTGTTGTAAAACCTCTTTCCAGCAGATGTTCAGCTTCTCTGAGGGAACATTTAAGCCATAATGAAAACATTGGCATTTTGTTGGTCCACTTTCTACACCAAAAGAGGACAGACAAAAAGATGTTGTAAACTCACTCTAAAGAAAAAAAAAAAATCAGGAGGGCTAATCCATCTCTGTAGCCTTATAAGTGATTATTAGCCATAATAATTTATATTCTGTTTCTGTGCCATTAATTGTAGGTCGCAGCAGTACTCTTAAGGATAAATCTGGCCACAAAACCCTGAACAGCATTTCACAGCAGAGATGGCTGATCTGGGTGAGCAGTGGCTGAACTGGGTCAGCAATTTCATGAGCAAGGATTGATTAATACTTCTTTCTAATGCTACCTGTATAAAACAAATAGGCATTTGCCATTTAATTTGGTGGCCATTCACTTGCCATGAGTTTAATATAAAATTTAAGCTCTCCCACTTCACAAGTACTGCCTTCATTTTCTGTTACCTGTCTGTGGGTTTTGCTGTTTTGTGTACCTCCAGATACAATGCATCGTATCTGAATTATTTTCTTGAACAGTGCTTTGGGGAAACCCACAGATCACCTAGAGGGTGAGGCCTATTGTAGAATCCCCAAACTTTCAAAATCCTTGTATTTAACCACTGGTTGAGCTTTCAATGTATTGGCCATGAGATTGTTCAGATTTTTAGCCTTGCTTCTTCTGAAGCTACTTGTTACTCTCATCTACCTGGAGTGAGCTGATTTACAATCTTTATTGCTTTATACATCTGCCTTATTCTAATTTTTCTCTTTTTAATTTAATGCGTGATGTAATATGAAGCCCTGAATACCAATGGTGTCTCAATAGGGTTTTTTTTTCTCTTTCTGTACCTTGATTTGAGTTTAGATCTGGTAACTCTGGGCGACTGCCTCTGATGAATGAATTGGCAGTCCATAGTCCTGGTTGCCACATTCAGCTGACAATGTGTCTGTATTTTTTTAAGATGTTAATCAGTGGTATGGTCACTAATGATATTTGTGACTAAAAAAGTTAAGGCTAGAGTGATGAGGTAAAGGACACACTTCCTAGTGTCATGTTGGTTTTCAGTGCTCAAACTTATCATTAGGGGTACCAAACCTATTGTTTCTTCCAGGTATACAGCATTATGCAGTTGAAGGGAGTACTAATTTAATAAAAATTATTTATTAGCAACATCCAAAAATAAGTTATTGAATGGATGGGTGTCTGCTTTGCATGGTGGGGAAAGAATCATGTCCCCAAATGAGAATGACCTTAATTTACTAATATCCAAAATATATCAGTCTTGCCATATCCCTTTGAATTTAATTCAGTGGTTTCTGTCTTTATTTAGTTTGCAGCTAGATTACCTCATCCCATGCTGGCAAGGTTGGGCCACCTGGGAACTTGTGGGTGCTCTGGGAAGCATCGGTGATTCAGTGTGGCAGGTGGCACGCTGCCTTCTGAGTCACTGTGGAGAAGTCCTTCACCACCACGCGATGGGCACTGTCCACTGAAGGAGGCATCTCTCAGATGAGGAATAAAACTGATCCTTGGAAATGTCAGCGTGTTTTCTTACTGGAAAGAAAAAAATGTTCTACCTAAGGAGTATTTCTCTGTATATTTCAGCATTTCTCTTGAACTTCTGAAATATATTCCAGCGTGTCGCTGAGTTGCTTTCCTGTTCTAGCTTGAGTTAAAGGCATGTGAAGGGTGAAGTGATTCACAAATGTGTAACACTCCTGCAGGTGCATTTACTTGCAAAGCTTTTGAGCGTTTTGCACTATTCCAGTAAGTATTGGTTAAGTTTTGAGGACATACAGGGTAAAAAGCATTGTCTTTGAGCTAGGTTTGACTAATATACTAATAAAACCCAAACAAAATTCCTCTCTTTTAATCAAGGCAATACCCAAGGGCTCAGATTTTAAAATGTTCCTAATTGGGCTGCTGTGAACAGATGTCGTAAATAGGTAACAGGGCTCCTTTCTGTGCGTATTCAGTGGTGAGCATTTGCTGACAAAGTGAATGTCCACAGCACCTCTCGCAGCGACTGTCACAGCTTGCTCTCCAGTTAGCTTTTGCAAAAGGTGTCAGGTTTGGTAGCATTTTTTGCTTTCTTTTCTCAGAGTTTAGTTTCTTGACACCCTCTGCCAAGGGGAGAAGCACGCTCTGCCCGCTGCACCGCACTGTCCTCCGCCCCCCGTGGGGTGGCTGGCGTAGACCATGGTGGTGGCAGGGAAGAAGTGGGCAGGGGGTCAGCAGCAGCCCAGAACAGAGGCCGCCCGGAGGAGAGGCAGCCTCTACAGCCGCCTGAACCCTTTCCTTCTCCAGGGAGTGCTGGTGGCAGGAGCTGGGGAGACAAGAAGAGCAGGAGGGGGCAGCTGAGAGAACAGCTTAAGTTGTGTGGCCACCCTGGCTCTGCTCCTTCTCCATGGCTGACTCCATACATGACCTTGGAAAAGCTTCTGCCCTGTGGTAGGCACAGAAACATGGAGGGGCCAGCTACAGGGGTAGCCTCTATAGGAGGGAGCAGTTCCTTTTACACATGTCAACAGAGAAAAGCAGGAAGGTCCTGTCCCCTACGTAATGGGTGCGTTTTTCATGATGTTTCTGAAGTGCGCACATTCAAAAAGTGGTATATTAGAGCTCAAAAGCTAGCATAAAGATAAAAAATTAGACATGTGACATAAAATCAAACTTCACGTGTGGCAGAGGGGTTTTATTTAAGTCTTTGAAGGGCCGTCAGCTCTGCTGTGCAAATACAATGAGCTGAGAGATATAAAATACCTAAAATAGCAGAATCTGTGTGATCATCTATTTGAGACAGATTCTTCTCTCTTTTATCTGAACTCTGTTCAACTAAGCCTGATGACTCCAGTGGAAATAGTCCTCTGGACATCAGTCCAAAGTGAAGGAGAGTTAGTCCTGCTGCCTCTGTGCCCCTGATAGATACGAGCACGGCTTCTGAACTGTAGCCTGGCAGTCGTATAGTGGGTAATACACCTTTAACCCTACCTCCTCAGAAGGGGTTTGCATTATTCATTATTACTTGTCTCTATCCAGTTCAAGTTCATGGTGATAAATCTGGCTTATAAGGCACTTACAAAGATGGGTGTGGTGTGCTGATAGCATTCATGATTAAGTGCTTTCCTGTGTCAAATATAGCCTGTAATATACTACAAACAGGCAGTCGATTTTTATACAAACTGATCTGGCTGCTATCAGACTCTGACATTTTATACTAATACTTAAAATAAATCTAGAAACAGGAAAGAAAGTACAGAATTATTGTTTTAAGCTAACTGTGAGGGCTTATCTTCAAAGTGGCAGAGTTTCTATTGTATTTAAAGAAACTGGTCAGTATACTGGTGTAAAGGTTAGAAGTACGCATGAAGCTGGAGTTAAGTTCCAGCCTCAGTTTTCACTTTTGATATAGAGCCTCTAAGATGCTTTTTGTTCTACCATGAAGACTTAAAAATACTTTTGCTTTATTTTATTTTTTTCCAAGCTTGCCAACTTTGCGTTAAAACCTACTCCTATTGAAATTACTGGGAATTTTGTCATGCATTGCAAAAGGACTGGGATGTGGCAGCATGCACTACTATCTGTGTGATTTGCTGGACACTGAACTCTACTTAGGCAGGAGCTAGGAACATGAGAACTAACATTAACAGTCTTTTCTTTCCGTGTCTTATTGCATGTAGCGTTTGCACGTCTTTTTGAGTTCCCAGTTTTAAAGGCTAAGAAAATGCTAAGAGTTGGGTCCCCTTGAAAAGGAAGAAGACAATTGTCTGTCTGAAAGTGCTCACCTTAATGTATTTCAGAGAGTAGGCACTTGACTATAAGAAAATAGTGTAAGGTCTAGTGAGGAACTGAACCCACAATCAAGCTGAAAGCAAAACTGATTTAGTAGAAAAGATTTTGATGAAGTTCATAAAATGGTTGTCTGCTGAACAGAACAAACATTCCCTAATCATGTTTGAGATTTTGACCAGCTTGAGGCTACTTCCACTGCCAGGTAAGGCTGTTTCCATGAGCCCACCTGAGACTCAGCTTATCAGCCATCCATGCGATGCATGCCCATGTTCATACTGGATGTAGGCTTGGTTTCAGCTCGGTGTGCTAAGGGGAAAGACAGATCGCACTTGCACTGTGATGTGATCTGAGCTTCCTTTCCCACTGTCTGGACAGATTAGGTGTGATATTACAGTGCCCAGAAGATAGCTTGCATCTGGCTCATCGTAAGAACAATATGGGTGTTCAGAGTTTGAGCTCCACCTGGACTAAAAGGCAGCGGTTTCATGCTAAATGAGGACCAGTTTCCCATCGTAAGCCTGTTCTCAGGCCTGCTGATAATTTTGTAGCGTAGATGTTTCTCTTGATTTTTTTTCCTACAAGCATGACTAACTGTGTCATGTCAACGTCAACTTCTGAATATAAGGAAATGCAAGACTTCAACACAAAATGACTTTTCTACAATGGAGAGAGAAAAATGAGGAGCTTCTTCAAATGTGAAAATTTGGGGAATTCAGAGCAACAGACTGTTCACGAAACATGCATGATTCTAAAAAGTCTATTGAATTTATTAGCCATAGCCTTTTCTTGTCACTGTTGCCATAGGTTGTTACCCTTTTCATAGGTCCCAATCCTATGAAACACGAACAGGGAACAACTTAAACTCAAGAGAAGACACATTACTAGAACTACTTGCGTGTACAAGGTTGCTTGAGGTTTACATGTCCTTATCTACAGCAAGAAAATCCAAACTCCAATACTTTTTGCTGAGAAAAGACAGCTTTATTAGTCTGTTGAAAATGGTTTTTGTGTCCGACTAATCTGAAATTCAAACTCAATATTTATTTAATTTTTTTTAAATCAGTGTAGAATATTTTGGTTCAATACAAGTAAGGGGGGTTGTGTGTGTCAGGTGAGTGGCTGATAATGGAGTAAAACTTTTCTAAGGAACGTATCAGAACCTTTTTTTTAACAGTTATTAGAGTATACATTCCACTAACATGAAAAATGTTGTCATTGCAACCTATTACTTTCTAAAGTAATCTGAATAATTAAACATATGGCTCTTTATTTATCTTAAGTAGAATCATTTTTAGCCAAAAGAAAGAGAGGAGAATATTTCCAGTCCAAGTCCCTTTGCTTCTTCTTGCTGACTGGTGTTCTATTTCAGGTTAGAAATAGGAATTTGTGTGTAATTGGTACATTTTACTTGTGCAACACTTGTGTCATCAAAGGTCCAAATTAATTCCCAAGAAATGAAAATTGTATTTAAAAAAATGAAAATTATTGCAAAAATCACACCCCTGGTTTTGGAGTGCAGAAGTTTGGTGAGTCCTTTTAACAGGCTGGGTTTAACGCACTGCGATGGCAAGGGGTGAGGCAAAATTAAAGGAAAAAATGCCTGACTGACAGCACTCCACCCAGATAAGGTCGCTGCTTAGAGAAACTTGGGAATGGCTCAATGCAAGCGCTGTGCCAGGAACACACGCTCTGCTGCACCCAGGAGTGATTTTCAATCATCCAGCCCTTGAGAGGTCACCAGTAGCAACAGCTTGCAGGCTTGTTCTCTCCTCTCAACACAGGAAAGACTCATGCCACTCCTGAGTCTGATTTAGGTCCTTTTCCTTGCAACCTCTACCTTATTTATAGAATCACAGAATAATTTAGATTGGAAAGAACCCCTGGAGGTCATCTAGTCCAACCCTGTGCCCTAGGCAGTGCTAACTTAAAAGCCAGATGAGGTTGTTCATGGCCTTGTCTAGTCAAGTTTTGAAAGTATCTGAGGGTGGAGGTTCCCCAACCTCTCTGGCTGGGTTTAACCACTCTCAACTGATTTTTTTTATTATTATTATACTTGCTGAGAATTTCCCTGGATGCAGCTTGTGGCAGTTGCCTCTTGCCCTTTCCTCTGAGAAAAGCCTGGCTCCATCTTGTCTGTAGCACCCCTTTAAGCAGTTGAAGATCACAATCAGGTCCCCTTCCACCCCCAGCTTTTTATTCTCCAGGCTGGCCAAACCTGGTTTCCTCAGTCCCTCCTTGAATGTCATACCCCACAGTCTTGGTGGCCTTCCATTGGACTTGATCTAGACATGTTAGTGCCTTTTACAGGGAAACCCAAAAGCGGACGTGACAGAGTACTCCAAATGTGACCTCACAAGTGCCAACTGGAAGGGAACAACCACTTCCCTCAAGCTGCTGGCTGCTCTCTTGCTAGTGCAGCTTGGCATGTGCTTAGCTTCCAGTGCCTCAAGGGCGCACTGCTGACTCATGTTCAACAACTCCTCCACCCCAGCTCCTGCTCTGCAGAGCTGCTCCCTCCCCACTCACTCACCAGCTTGCAGTGTTGCACGGGCTTCCTCTGAATTTTATGAAGCTTCTGTCAGCCAGAAAGTACAGCGTATGCAACATCAGCAAATGCATCATCCCTTCCTCCAGAGGAAGGCCTTTTCTATGTGGCTGTCTTTGAGTTTTACCTTCCTGACTTTTGCCAGAAGCCCATGGGCAAGAAACCGGCCTGCATCCCGTAACTTTGGCTCTTTTAACAGCTCTGCAGCACAGAATCTCCGTGCTTCACAATCAACCTGCATAGGAGTGGTTAGTCTCAGGTAGGATTTATCTGGTGCTTCACAGATGAAGCTAGGTCTAATTTCTTTAGAAGAGCAAACTATTCTGTGTTAGGCCAAAAAGCATCAGAGAGAATTGCAAGTGATTGTCCCACTGGGCAAAATGGAGAAACCACCAGTGAGTAGAAAGAACATAACCCTAATTAAATTATTTCCAGGCCTCTGGAGAACATATTTAATGGTTAGGGAAAATTTACAGAAGAAATACAACCAAAAATACAAGAAATGTTATACAAGAATTGACATACAGGAAAATAGTATACAAGAAATTGTCACTATAAGGGATGGGTCAGTTCATCCTAATGTGTCTGGTATCATCCCATGGAAATGTGTTCTAAACAAGACCCTATTTCAGCTCTTGATAGTGAGAAAGTGTGTAATAATAGCTCTTTCTCCTGCTATCGGAAAACGAGAAATTTCTGGACATATGTGCATAAGAAATTAGGAAATGCTCATTATCTGGAAGTATTTTCTTTTAAGCATAGGTAGCAGAAAAATAACAGAAGTCTGAATTTTGTACTGAATGCCATGTCCTCTGTTGATAGCATTCAAGAAAATACTAATTGAGTCTGTTGAGGAGCCAGGACTTTGAGGAAAACCAGGACGTTTACACTTCACCTGACAGAAGTTCTTCCAGGCTTCTCCCTGGAGAATAGAGAGTGGTTGGCCGCAGGTTTTCTAACAAACAGCTGAGTACACAGACCATGGTCTCTGAAAAACTTAGTTTAGGTCCTAAACTTTTAAGCAAATCTTGTATAATTTGTGGAAAACTCTTAGCTTTTCATTTGAAATGCTGAAATGTCCCTTGCTGTCTGTTTACGTGTGACTTATGCATATTTGCTATATAGTACTCTCAAAAATATGTGGAAATGTTTGTGATTTTTTTAAAAAGCTTTTTAAAAAGCAAGACCATCAGCTGTTGTGTCAGCAATACATGATTACTATTCTAATTGGAAAAGGCCTGATATTCTTATTAAAGTCTATGGGAGTTCTGCTATTGAATTCAGCTGGGACGGATTCAGTGTCTAACTCACAACTAAACTGCTGCAAGGTCAAATAAGAGAGGCGAACAGAGATAAATGGTTCCCTCCATTGTAATTGTATCAATGATTGTGTGTTCGTCCTGCAGAACGGGAATACCTTAGAACAGGAGATGAACACAGGAAGTGCGCCAAATCTTGATGTCCTTTGTTCATGTCACCGTGAGGAGGAAATTAGGGAAACCCTCAGTGTCTGACTCATGGCAGACCACCAGTGGCATCGAGTTTGGAGTGAAGAGAAAAACGTAGCTGCTGAAGGCAGTAAAGAGAAATCATGGCCAAAGACATTGATGGGGCTGTCTTAAAGGGTCAGACTCGGAGGTGACAGACTGATCTAATTTCTGGGATTTGACAAAAACAACACATCTGGTTTTAAAAAAAAAAAAAGAAAGAAAGAAACTTATGTGAGCTCAAAGTGTCTGAAGGGCCTTTGCTAGACGTCCTCAGCAGTGCAGTTCTCACTGTTCTGGATCACTTCTTTACTGTTTATCTTGAGTAAAGCCCTTTGTAATTATGTTAATACTGATTTAATCATGACAATCATAGCTGGTAGATATCCAAGGCAATGATAACAAAAATTAAGCAGTGTACAGATTGCATCTATGACAAGAGACTCAAGAATAAAAGAATACTGCAGGGACAGATCATACTGCAGTTTTCCTATTGTAACTGTTGTTAAAAACAAAACCAAACAAACCAGAAAGCTAGAGCTGCTTCTTCTGCAAGCAGTTAATCATGATTTGTGTAACAAACTTGGACTAGTTTGTTAACACAATCCCACGTAGTGGTGAAGATTTGACAGCCACATTATTACATTGCAACTTGACTTAAAGGTGGTGGGAGACGCACTCATTGTGTTTTGGGTAATTTGTGTTCATTAGCAAGCACAAAGTCATCAAAGCCATGTTTGCCTTCTCCTGCTGAGTGAGGCTGTAGCTCTCTCACCTGGACTCAGCATCATTCAAATGTGCAGCAAGGTTGTCCCATCTGACACCTCAGCTCCTAGAGAGAATGAGTTGGGATCATGAGGCATTAGGCACAGCTCCACTATTTCTTCAGTTTTTTTAATTACCTGGCAAGCTGTCTGCCCAACAGCAGCAGTGGATTGGAGAAGTCTTGGGGGCAGGTGGTGGAGCCACTACCTGCAGTGCCAGTACAATACTTCATCAGGCTTAGGTCTCCATCCTTAGACTAGAGCTTGCTCAGATAAGGTAGTCAGCCTTAGCAGAGGAAAACCCTTTAGCATGATTCATGTGTTACCTGAAACAATGTCACAGCACCATTTCAGATTAGAAAATGTAATTACCCTGATCAGTTGTTTACAAAGAAATTGTTTGAAGCTCTCCAAAGACATTGTTTGCAGTCAGGGCAGTATCACTTCCATTGTGTGTTTTGTGTACTGGCCCGATAGCTAATGATGGGAGCTCCCAGCAAATGACCCTCCCTCAGAGCATCAAAGTTTAAAAAGTGTTTGTAACCCAGGGGTAGAATCTCATGCAAGATGCGAAATCTAACAGCCTTTAAATCCATGACTATTAAGTTCATTATGTTTTAATTTGAAAATTGGACACCGCTTTTCAAGGATTTATGGCCTTATCCTGCACACACACTGAAGTCAATGGGAGTTTTGTCCTTGGCTTCATTTGGAACAGGATTAAGTTCTTGTGATGTAATGTTTGATCTCCAAGCAATGAATTCAAGAAATAACTAGATCTGAGTAGTTATCAAGATCACTTACAGCTAATCAGATAAAAACCCTACAATTTTGAGGGAAAGGAGAGTGCCAGAAATTCAGGGCCACTGAATGCCATGGGAAGACATAGCGGAGAGCATTTCTGTGTCGACAAAATTAAAATTACAGTCAGAACCATTCTAAGCTAGCCCAAGCTGGAAAAACCTTGGCTAACTTGCAGAGCTGAACAGCTCTGAAGGACTGCCATTTCATTTTAAATTGCACTTCAAAACTGACACCGAACTTAAATGTTACATTGCGCTGGGGTCAATTTAAGAGTCAGATCTCTCCCTGGTTATAATCTGGAAGTAAAATCTGGTCAGAAACATTTGAGTACTGGGGATTGCTACATTTGAACACAGACAGGTTCAGGCGTTTTCCTCTGTTTCCTTCTTCACACTAATGTAAGGCTGCTGGGAGTGGAGAAAGGGGAAGCTGGCAGTAGCTCTACTATATTGATTTTCTGGAATGGGAAATTTTTCTAGAAGGGAGGAGCTTTGTAAATTAACTAGCTTAAGAAGGTGACAAGAGCACTGGAATACACAAATGAAGAAAACATCCTTAACCTTAATTGTGTTTAATAAGGGTGATTTCACAGCTGATGTGACCACTTTCTACACCGACTTCTAGTGCTTTACAGACGTGCCTTTTGAACTTCATTGCATCCCTGTGTAGGCAGACCCTCACTCTCCTTAGTCTCTAAAGATGCTTGAAAATGACAAGTCTAGCACATGCAGGAATTTGTGATACTTAATGCACTAGTTTTCAGCTCTTATAGAGGAGTTTCAGGCATGTGTAAAATGTATAGATTTTGATTAAAAGGATGCCTTTATTATGGAGGATATGCTGAATGCAGCATATGCTGCTCAGAAACCCAGCTGAGCTCAGTTAGCTCAAATCACTAGCAAGCTGATTTGCTATCCAGTGACAAAACTGGATTGTAATGTTTTCTCTCGTTATGGTGCTGGTGGCTAATTGCATGCCTTGCAGTGGTGTGATGCTGGCACAAAGCTGGAGCAGAGATTCACATTTGTAAAATCTGGGATACAAACCTGAAAATAACTAGCCTGGGAGGCAAACCCAGGGAAATCTTTCTGCTAAACTTGCTGTATGGCATTTATTAACTATTTCTTTTCAGTGGCAGGGGTGGGATATTTATAGTAATCATTCACCTCTTTTTGCCAGTTGAAACCCACCAGATTGTCTGTACCTGTGCAGAGGTTTAGAGGGCTGCCAAAGCCATGAAAGCATCCCCCTGTCACCCCTAAGCGGTCGTTTCAAAGATCTCCTCTCCCTTCACACCCCCCACTCCGCACCCCCCCTTCACTCCACCTTCCTCCTCCTCCC
>VYXH01001555.1:318076-351806 GCA_013397275.1 Burhinus bistriatus | reverse complement strand
GAGGTTTAGAGGGCTGCCAAAGCCATGAAAGCATCCCCCTGTCCCCCCTAAGCGGTCGTTTCAAAGATCTCCTCCCCCTTCACACCCCCCACTCCGCACCCCCCCTTCACTCCACCTTCCTCCTCCTCCAACCTGCCCCCAAGGGGTCCCCTGCTGGAGGCTGTGCCGGAAGGAAAATGCAAGTCCTTATTTTAATAAACCTTAATGGCTGGGAGGGCTGTTGACACCCCACCACCACCACCTGTGCCAGAGATCTGCCCCATGAACATATCTGATGTTGGAATTGTTGAGAATTAAACATTTGCTGTAATCCATTAGACTGATTTTACAAATCCAGAGCTAGGTCTCACCTTCTCTGCAGTAGAGGTGTGGAGATCTCTCACCTGGCACTTCTGCAGCACCATGCCGCTCTGATGTTGATTCTGTCATCAGTCTTCCACTCATTTTTGGTAATTAGATTACAGCATTTTCACATACTTTAGTTGTCAGCAAGGAAGCAGTACTTGTCTCCCTGTGCCCGTGACAGCGTTGCATAAAGCCACTTCCTACATACAGTATAATGAACCGGAATCTCTCCTCCTATAGAAGGCCATATCCTCCCTCCAGTTGCACACGCAGAGCCTGGATATGTAAATGCATGTTAATCCATGACCTTACACAGTGCTATTTCTCCGTCTGAAGTAGCCATCCAGGTAGAATCACTCATGAAATCCAGATTTCTTTTTTTCACATGTGCAGTAGCTTGCCAATATCCAAAAAATGAGATTTCTTTGGAATGGGACAGAATAAAAATTTTGAAGAGTTGAAGCCATTGATCTGAGCTATTTCTCCCATTCACAGAATAGCGTAGACACAGCCAATAGATGCACATACAGGTATGACTGTAGCAAGAATATCCAAGTGTTTGCAGCACTGGAAGACACTGAAAATGTGAAGGGGTCTGAAAAACTGGTATTTAATGCACTGATCTTTGGAGCCTTCACAATGAGGCATTGTTAGATATAGGATCTGCTAAACAATGAGTCCTTGATAGGACATAATACCTATTCAGAAGCTCAGCTTTGCACACTTGCTCTTAAAACATCCTTAGCTCAACTTAAATTTACCTTTGTTGCACACAATGCACATGTGACAGACGGTTGCATTCATTCATCTACTTTATTTAGATCTCTGACAGGCTTACCTACTGTCTGCCCTAAAGCTGAGGCTGTTACAGGTTCTTGAATCAACGCTATTGATAGCTAGTAGCTTTTGAAATTGTCACTGTCAGATGCTTCAGGTGACACCGAAATAACGTTGAGGTAGAGTTGAAACCTGGAGCTCTGTGAGCATAACCTGGTTTTGCCTAGTTGCCTTTTGTGCATGCCTTATATGCCCTGCTTGGACAGTTTCTCCTTTTGAATAAAAAATGCAGTTTACAGCACATACTGTACTTTGTCTACTAGCTATTAAAGATCCGAAAGTATTGTTTGTTGTTAGCAATCAGTTGAGCACCTCCTATTACTGCAGGCTGACAGCCAAGCTGGCAGGTCTGGAAAAGGTATGAGAATCCAGGACGCAGTATCCTGACTGTACGTAATGTACCCTGCCAGTCAAGCAGAGGCTTTCCACAGTGAGCGGCCACAGTTGGCATTCCTCTAGTACGACTGCAAATGACAGCGACGAAAAACGGCAAAGGTTTTCACCAGGAACCCTTTGTTCCGCTTTGGTTTCTTAACTTGGAACTGCCTTGTAAACAAAGTTGCTGCTTTTATAAGCTTGCCTGCTCTTTCAAATTTTGCCAGTGCCTCCTACAAATACCTGAACAAAACCGATCATTCGAAAATATGTAACCTTTTGAAATCTTATACATTGAAAAACGGAGACTTCGGGGCTCCAAAACCTATAGAAATGTGTTTGTCCATTTATTCAGTTGGTTTTGGAAGACCTGTTAACTATTTCCAAATTCTAAAGAAAATTTTGAAAATAAGAGTGGTGTTCATATAAAATGTGTACATAAATTATAGATGTTTACGGCAGTTTCTGGAGACTCATTCAACTGGAAAAATATTTCCTAGCTGGAGGAAGTGCCGAGATGCTGCCATCCCAAGACCAAATCCATAGTGTGACCAGACAGTCCCTTGTAGTAGTTAAGGGTTTAATTAGAGGTAAACACTACTGAGCTCATCTGATACAAATTATTCCCAGGGGCTGGGGAGTTCATGATTCAGATTTCTGTCTGCCACAGTGAAGTGTGATGCTAATGGGGGAAGGGGAGAGGAGAAGAAAAGAAGGACAGCTAAGTGAACAAGTTCATGCTTGTCCTTTGGACAAGCCTGTTCTTGCTACCCTAAGAAGGCAGTTTGCACAGTATTGAAGCAGGAATGACAGGGTAACATTTCAAGGAGGGGAACTTATGCAGCAGGAGAAGTAATTGCCAGAATGATGGGCCAAGCGACCATCAGAATGATCTAAAAAGCCCTTGAGCATGACTGTGATTTTGATCAAGCACAAAGGTGGGGAGGAAGTAGTGCATTTGCATACGTGCCTCCTTTAACAGTTAACAGGATAGATGGAAATTAAAAGTAGAAGCTGTGGAATCTCTTGGAAGCAAATTTGCTACCTTTAAGCCACAGGGAAATGAAAATGAGAATCTTAGCTCAAAATTTGAGCAGAAGAGATTTCACTCATCGTTCTTGGGAGCCCGTTCATTGCTCACATTCACTGCTAATTTTGGTGCTGTGGTTGAGAGACAGACTGGGCCAAGTTTTACAGCTATTTCTAGTCCTTTGATAACTCCCACTTATCCCTGCCCTCCTACAGGGCTTTAAAATTACTTTGGGTATTTACATTTTTGATAGTGAAAAATATAGGCCAGTCTTTTAAATAGCTATCCCTTTCTGTTACCAGGCAGCCTGATTATCTGTGATTGAAGAGGGCAAAAGTCGTTGGCGTGTAAATAAGGTGCTTGGCGAGGTGGCAGACACAGGGGCTGTGGATTGGCATGCACTGCCACCAAGGTGGGGAGGTAGTGCCGGACATCATGACTCATTGACTTTGCTTGGAAGGCTCACAGTCCCACTAAGAAGGGCTTGTGTCTCTTTGGTCTCTGGCCACCCCTTTTTCCAAGTCTAGGAGATTATTCTTGAAAATTAAGACATCTTTTCTGTTAAATACTCAAGTATCTTAAACATCACTCGTGTAGATCTGTAGGAAGGATACAATCTCATCTAGCTAAGGATGAGACTAAATGTTTATGTCTGTTTAGTTTTAGAGAACTAGCTAGCTGCATTAGAATTTGCCTTTTGATTGCTTTGTTTACACAGTGTTTTCAGACCTGGTTTCCTAAAGGTTATGGGAGACAGACACCGAGGTTTTGAGCACAGATCTCCACCACCCTCTGTCCTGGGCTTTACCAGCTCTGTGTCTCACCTTATAATAGGGATGCCTTTATTATCACTGCACCCATCTTTGCTTTCCTGTCTCTGGGTGCAAACTGGAATAGAGGGGCCCAGAACTCCCCATGCCCAGATTTTACAATGTTTTCACCCTGCACTAGATATTAAAGCCAACTGGAAAAAGTCTGTTTGAATTATCAAAACACAACTCCACCTGAACAACAGCTAATCAGATACCTGCTTGTAAAAGAATCGCTTGGTAGTACTGAGGAATATCACTGGAGATACATATTTCATACACTTTATGACTCATTATTTTTCAGCTGCCCTATTTCAGTAGAGGTAGTGGAAATGAAACCTTAAGTGTTTTGAATCATTTCTTAACCAAAACCGCAAAAGATCTGGGGAGTTCTTTGAAAATTCTGATATAGGTGTATGTTATTTGTGAGGGCTAGTTAAATAACATTCTCATACACTGAAGTAAACATTATTGGCTGATTTATGGCTATAGCATTCCTACAATTCACCTGAGCACCTCACAGTCTTCTGTTAATTATTTCACACCACTCTTAGAAAATAAAGGGGGTTATCCTGTATCATTTAAAATAGTTGCTGTGCACATGCAGCACAGGGAAACCTGCCCAAGGTTACACAAGATGTCTGCAGTGGATCAGAAACGTTGGTATCGGTCACTTGTGTTCTACATTAGTCTCCTGAACCAGGGAAATGCAAGCTTTCCAGACTGGGATCTCAATTCTTTTCTATAGCTTGCATCCCCTCCCCACTTTCCATCTGTCCTCCCTGCATATCTGTGTGGCTGTTTGTGGCTCCTGTTCTTGCACCTTCAGCCTTCCTCATTCCCAGCACTCTGTTCCATGGTCAAAAAATCCTTGTGCCTCCTGCTGTAGCAATTTTGCACCCTCCTCCACATTGCAGCTTGATGGGGACATGCAGATTTAACCCCTAACTGGTTCTTTTTGTCCCTGGGGGCCAGGTCAGCTTGGTGCACCCAGCCTTGCCTGCCTGCCTCCCCGGGTACCTGCGTCCACTGTGGCACCAAGGCTGCCAGGGTTTGATCCCAGCTCCCCCAGTCACTGGGCCTCTTGTTTATGCCAAAAATCTTACAAGGAGTCACCCTTCCCACAGCAGCATGACCTGTGAGGATGCAGCTTGACATCCTGACTGTGTCACCCTGCCCAGCCGGCCTGAGCATCCCTGGGCAAACTGCTGGCCCCATGGGGCTGGGACAGCTGCTGCCCTGCAGTTTTTTGACCTCAAGGTAGGTGAGGTGGGGAAAGCAAAGAGAGAGACAAAGGGAGGAGCAGGCCAGCTGCTGTCAAACACGTGCAATGAACATCCTCTGGCCTAACTCACCCACTACTCCACCATGCACCCTTCATCAATGTCGTGTGATGGGAATGCCGCAGGTCTGGTGGAGAGGAGAGGGCCAGAGGGGAGGGGAAAAGAAACAGGAAAATGAGAGTGAAAGTGAGGGAGAGGCAAAGTCAAGGTGGAAATCTTCAGTTTTACGGTTGCAGTCCGTGGTCTGATCCCACTCTGGGAACTGTTTCTGCGTTGGGGAATGGCTTAAAGAGCAAGACTGGCACCATGAGCATAAGGGGCAGAGCAGGCAGAGGCGATTGGCTTACTGTTGGTGCTGTGAGTCACTGTCGTATGGGCAAGGCCAGCATTTTTGTCTGGGGAAGGTGTTTTCCTTCAGGGTAGGGACAAAGGAGAGCTGGCTTTATTGCTGGATCTTGCAAAGCCTGCAGAGCTAGGGATAGGGTTAGAGACAGCAGTGTGAATTACTCCATAGTTAGTTCTGTGACTGCTAGAAATCTCTACGGTGCAATTAAAACTACAGTATTGAAGTGAGGAGTAGGGGCCAGGACACTACAGTTAAGATAACAAGCCTAGAGCTAGTTTTTTTTGCTGGATTCTATAAAAGCTGTAGGGTTTCTAATGACAAGTCCAGATAGTGACTTTTGGAAATGTATTTGGGTCACTAGGCAAAACTGCTGTCTCCAGCCCTAACATTAAGCATATTCTGGGTAGTCTTATAATTGTATATAACTTCTCTGTCATAGACATAAACAAGAAACTTAATCCATCTTTACCTTTAATCAATGCTTTGAGGTGATCGTAGCCCTCAGTCTGTCCCTGTAGGATCCTGCAACCTCCTTAGCTTTTTAGTTCCTACTGTTCTAAATTCAGAGTCCATCTCCAATGCTAATCTTAATTTAGGCTTATGATATGGTAGACAAACTCCCCGTTAACAAACTTAAAGCCCTTTGCTACTGTCTCCAGCCTTTGCTGGGCTTTGCATGCTGCCTTCTGCTCCAGCCGGTTCTCGCCCCACTTTTATAGCCCATTGAGCCCAACCCTGTCAGTGCTGGTTGTTTCAACACCAGTCTGCATCTTATCCACTTCAGGCGTCTCTCTTGGTGCCTGCCCTCATCATACACCTCCAGGTATTGTAAAATTCAGTGACAGAGAGATCTTTTCACCTCACGTCGTACATAAGCCCAACTCTAACTGCAGGGTAAGGTACAACGCAGCAAACTCATATTTGTGCCAGAACTCAGCAGAAGTCATTCACCCTTTTTGGTTTAGTCTTCATTCTACTACTGTAGCTTTGCATGTCCAGTAATAAAATCAGCTCAGTCCTGGACACAAACTCTAACCCCAAGATGGGACTGTAGCCTGGTTATGTTTATAAGGATGATGGCAGGAGCTAGCAGAGATAGATGGTTTGAAGTATGCTCTTTGTATCATTGTTTATGCTGCAAGCTACACAGGGTCACTCAGCTACGATTAAGCCTTAGCCCTGAGTATCACAAAGGTGAGGACAGTTTACTGCTGGATCGTACAAGCCCTGCAGGGCTAGGATGAAGGTTCAGTGTGACAGGTGAGAATATTTTAAGGCAAGTTTTAGAATATCTTGGGTTCAAGCTAGGGCTGGGTAAAGTTTCTCACAACTAAGTATGGAAGATGTGCGTTTGTGCTAGGTCCTGCTATAGTCACAGCTCCTCAGGGTACTGACAGAGGAAGATTTCTAGTGGCTAGAAGTCCTTGGGCTACCATTGAATTATGGTTAGTTTAAAGTGTCTGTAAAAGAATAATGAAGAATTGAGGTTTTTACTGGATGCTGTATAGTTGGTCTTGTTGGGAGAAGTGGGATGAACAACGAATTGAAGAATTTTGTGATAGCCAAGAGTTACGTGGGCTTTGGGTTGGGTTTGGGCTTAGGGTTCCGATAACTCCAATAGAGGTAGCTTTATAGTTAGATAGATAAAGCTCTTAGAGATAAAGTGAAGACCAGAAACATTAACATATTTAAAAAACAAATATGTGCTATTTTTATTTCTGCTGTAGGAAGGATTTCTAGGCTGTAATGAGGCTATTCTGGGGATCAGGGTAATGATTCTGGACAGCCGGAGCTCGATGTATTTTTGAATCATTCAAATCATTGCAAGGATGTGGGCTATTGCTAGTCAGGAGAAAAGTCTCCTGATTAGTGCTGGGGCAGGTACAAGTCACTGGGATAAGGTTCAAGGTTAGTGTATGCCTAAACACAGCTTTATTCTCCCTCCATTTGCTTCTGGACAGCAGCACATGCGCTTCCTGTTTGTGACTTTTCTAAAAATGAGTCCGAACGGGAACAGTTCTGCTCTGAAGGGTCTTTAGGTTTTGAGAAAAATGGGGTCTCTGTTTGAACTACGTGGTTCCACTCCCATTCAACTGGAATTTGGAATTGTTAAATGTTGAGTGGGAAAATATCTAGAATGCAGTGCCCTGCTTAAGTGCTTGTTTGTGATTTTTCAAGAGTAAGCGTTGCAGCAGAGCTGTAGCTGTCTTTCCTGGTGCCTGTTTAAGCCATGCTTACTTTGTTAGAAAAGAGCTTAATTGCCCAAGGTGAAGAGTTAAAGTTTATTTTTATGCCGCTCTGTTTTTAGCTGCAGATTGACATAACTGACTAGTGGTGGAAGCCCCTTTGTATGAAACATCCCTTATCGTATTTGTCCCTCGAGCATATTGTGTGCCAAATTATCATTCCTAATAGGCTGGTTGACTTTCTGGACAGAGGAAACATCTTGATAAGTTTGCTAAATATGTTATGTCAGAGAAAGTGTATCACGGATCTTTTATCATCTGCATAAGGACACACTCGGTTCAGCTCTGAAGTGCCAAATTCCCTAAGCTCACCTGTTGAGCAGGCTGTTATTCACAGCATCTGATTATCCAACTGTGTACACTTGGCTGCCATTTTTTTCAGAGACACTTACGCAGTGGCGTTTTGCAATGACGTCAATTCTTTTCCTGTCTGACCTAGAAGACTACGGTGACTCAATGTTGGCTAGGCAGCCTTAAAGATTAAATCGAGGACACTAGCTTAATTACTTTAACAGTCCCTTTAAAGGATTTCCCAAGAATGAGAATCATAACAAATTGTAGCTTAGGGGATTTTAGCAATTCCTGAAACTGAAGCTAATGATGCAACCCAAGATATGTTCTGCATTCCTGTTGATACACTGCAGATTTCTTAAAAGAATAATCAGCGTTGTGAAGACTTTTGTGCTACAAAACTTAAATACATTTGGAGCCTAATTCGGATGCACGAATTTGTGAGATGGGTCCTATTAGCCCAACTGGAATACCTTACCCAAGTAAGAGTTGCAGGATTTGGCCATAGTGGAGTATTTGCAAAATATATTCAAAACATTCTTATATCTAGTTATAGTGACTTGTGAAAAGTTAGAAGCAATTATCCTGTTAAACGTTCAAACCTTTCATCTAAAACTATCTTCAGATTTTATTTTCACCTGCAGAACATTGCTGTGCAATTTGGAGAAGTTGTATTTGCAGTTGTTACTAAAGTGAGTGCCTCTGCTTATCGCTTTGCTAATAAGCACAACGAACTAGATTCTGATTTCTCTTATTCCTGCATAAATGTGAAGTAAAGCCTGTGAGTTTCAACCTATTGCTGAAGGAGTACTGTAGTGTTTTTTTTAAATTCATTTAACTTCGCTTTCCTGTGTCTGAGCAGAAATGCTGTGGGTTTTTTAGATTTTTCACACTAAGACATTCTATATTGGTGTTATATCATCAAGAAATAGAGTCAAAGCTTCGCTTCAGTTACAGTGGTGTATTTCAAAAATAACTTTAGTACAGTCAGTGAATTTACTCTGCATTTATACTGAAGCAAATAGGAGAAATTATTAGCTACCTATTTATCATTATGATTGGAAAAAAGAATCTATCACAAACTTGACATTTGCTAGCTCTGCATGGGTTCTCACTATTTACAGCTTGCTCCAGCTCAGATGTGCAGAAGGAAAAGCATCTACTTTTGGAGAGCTGGAGAGAAAGGAGGCTGAGGAAATTTTGGGGACTTCTGTGCAATGCTTAGAACTCGCTCATCACCTCAGAAAAGCCTTCTCCCTCCTTTGTGTATCTTTCCTAAGCACTGCTGAATCTTCCTTCCTGTAGACTGTGGAACTGTTGAGGAAAAAAAGCTCAGGTAATTTCCCTAAAAATACTTTACTGAAGGTAAATTAGGACTGAGAATAATTAATGGTGATTAAAGCATAGTATTGCTTGTAAATACTGCAGGCAGTAAATCCTCAAATCCAGGGAACTCAGGGTAAGGTGCACTGAAATAAGATCCCATATGCTTGCAGCTGAGGTATCAAGATTCAGATCCACAAGGAGGAAAAAAAGAATCTTGGAAAGTTTTTTAGATTATTGCGGTTAGTTTTAAACTAAAAATTTGAAGGTGTTTGGCTTTTTATTTAATGGTAGCTATTATCTGTGCTATTTAAAGCATGACTTCCTAAGACACATAGCAACAAATTGAAAGCAGGACACTGGGTGGGAATGCCTGACCATCAGCTGCATGGCATGTCCATAAAAAGGCAAAGGAAAACCAGTAGTTCAGTATCATCAGTTAAATGTGCCTTTTTTCCCTCTCTTTTGTTAAATTTACTAATTTGAAAGGATGCAATATTGAATTTATGATAACCAA
Source organism: Burhinus bistriatus (assembly GCA_013397275.1). Classification (NCBI taxonomy): domain Eukaryota; kingdom Metazoa; phylum Chordata; class Aves; order Charadriiformes; family Burhinidae; genus Burhinus; species Burhinus bistriatus. The sequence goes on along the minus strand of VYXH01001555.1, from coordinate 342,404 downwards.
TCAGATTCTGAAATGATTTACAATGGTTATAAAACCTAGATATGCATGTTTTAGCTTGGTATCTATCTACCTCTCAAAACTATCTGAAGAAGAGATACCTTTCACAATGTGTTAGCTTAAAAAGTAGCCCCCCAAACCTGTAAAGAGAACAGCCTCTCCTCCCTGGGCTGGGGTTCTCTGGCTTCACCAGCTCTTTTAAGAATATCCTCAAAAAACCCTAAAATACTATGAAATACCCAGCCTATTTAACTTTGATAAAAGCAACAAGAAATGCAAAGAGAATTGTTTGCTCTAGGGGAGAGGCAGAGCTGGATGATCTGAAGAGTTTTATAGCCAGCTGTGTGTACGGCGCATCCTGAATTCCACAGTAGCCCCTTCTAGCAAGGCTGGAGATTGCTTCTTTCCCAGCGCTGAAAGCTTATGCCTGCTGCCTGCAGTTTCTTTCACCCAGAGCAGCCACGTTCAGTCCCCTCAGGAACATTTTTAGAAAGTATACTATTAAAAAAAGGTGGTGATCCCATTGAACCCATTATATCTAGGCATCTTGGGCTCTTTATTATTTATTTCGTTAAATGACTTTGAAAGAAATAAGTATGTGACAGTATAAAATAAGTGATAAGCTTGGATTTAACCTGCTTATGCTCAAAGCAGTAAGGGGAAGAAATTTTCAAAGATGTTGTCCTGAGGCTCAAAGAAGTTGCCTTGGACTTCTGTGGGAACAGACGTAGAGGAAAAGAGCACTTTTGAATAGTTTAGTATCTCAGGAGCACACTAAAGTATAAAAACTAGCTTCGAGGAAATTGCTATGTCCTGAAACGCAGTCATTATTTCTAAGTAAAATGAAAGAGTCACAAGGAGATTGCTGAGTGCTAAGTCATGAAGGTAGCATGCACATGTCATCTTGGGGGAAAAGAGATTCTGCCTGAAAAAATCTTTGCCTTTCTTTCTGACTTGTCATACACATGTGAGGTATTAACAAAGAGTAAGCAGAACGGACTTAAATCAGGAATAAACTGATATATGACTCGTCATGAAATATTCCTATCTTCACAGCTATTGTGCTCTTTATCTAATTTCCCTAGCTATCTGATCAGAGCTGTTTATTTCACTGTTGAATTATTGCTGAAGTCTGAGAGGGCGCTGCTTTAAACAATGGAGTTGGTCAGCAGTGTTAGCAATTCATTTCCATAGTATCTAGCCCTGTGTGGGTCTGCAAAGTCTGGATTTGCCCTTGGAGCTTTCTCTCATACCAGATTGCTTCTGTAGATATGACCAAAAGAGCGGCAGAGTTTAATGCCGGCAAGGCACATACTGTAGTGGGCTTTTTTGTGATGAGTACACTCATCATGAGTACACATATTGCTGTGGGATGTGTATTTGCCACTGCTGACTGGTGACTGTTAAATTTGAACTATAAGGCTGCTTGGGTCCCAAGGAATAAAAGAGAAACATCCAACATCAAATTGCCTCATGTGATTTTCTAGGCATTTTATTGAATAGTCTCCTGGTTTAAGCAGCAGGGAGTTGACAATAGGGAGTTCTTGTTTGAAACATCCTTTGTTACCAAGTTGGCTTCCCTAACTCCATCTCCAAAGCCTGTATTGCCACGGTGAGCGTGGGAGGGAGGGGCAGATGGAGCTCCCCCTTCTTGACTTTGTATAGACGTGACTAAGCAATGTCGCTCTCACCTGGTTTAGATCCTGGACTGTCTGAGGGTTAGGAAATTATTTGGAACATAGCTGTATTTCCACTTGCAACTTGTTAGCCTGTTGTACCTGAATCGGGACACTGCCATTTTATAACTGGGCCTCCTAATTCACGATAAGGAATATGTCTGTGCTGTAATTACATGCATGATGGCAAGACTACTCAAGCTGCGAGAGAGACCAGAAAGAAACTGTGCAACAGAGCGAAGCTGCGACCCAGCCTTCGCTGTGAGCCGCCCGCCCTGAACCTGCATCCAGCCTGAGCAGAAACCCAGGCCAGCGGGGTGAGACTGACAGCACAGCACGTGCCAGCGCAACCTGCCCACGTCTGATGGTAAGGCACCTGCACACAAAGGGCACGGGAGAGCTATGACAAGGCTGAGGCTGCATCCGCTTTGTTTGCCTGACTGCAGTATTGTACAGCATGATGCTCAAGCTATTTTTTTAAAACCTGGCAGGTCTGGACAATATTTCTAGTAATAACTGGATGGTGCCCCGTTGTTACCACTCTGAAAAAATACAGGCGCTACCAGAATGTGATCTGAGGCTTTAACCTGCTGCAGATGAGGCACCTAGCAGATAGCACCAGGGATATTCCAGGTTTTTTCTCAGTGCTGATCAGCCGAGCAGGTATTGTCTGCTGGCAGTTTTCCAGTTTTCTGAGAGTTTGAAACCAGCTGTAACAGAGAAGCAGAACCTCGCAAAGTGTGTGTATGTGTGTAGGGGGTACATGGTACTGCTATTTTTATCCCTTATTTTATCAAAGGCAAGCCCACTGAGGTTTTAATGAGAACTTTAAAATGCAGATGGGCCAAGGCAGTCACTGCATATGCGGTTGCTGCATACAGTGAAGCAAGTGTCAGCTGCAACCAACCTCTGAAAACACACTACAGGAAAGCTGTTGGCCTTAGGTTGCATTCCTGGACCATAGAGCAAACTCTCAAACTGCTGTCCCTCTTGAAGGGACGTATGACACCAGCAGAGAGGTTGGCCTTCAGGAGCAGCAGACAAGCTCCTGGGGGGAGGCGAGCCCTGCCAGCAAGATCAGCTCCCTGCCTGCGGTGCCTGAGGAGAGCCACTGGGACCTCGCCGGTTTGTTGTTTTATCTCTGTTGATCCAACACCAGAGCCAGGCTGGGAGGTAGTTTCTCGGCTATTCTTAGGGATTTTGACACCTGCTATAATTATCTGAGCAGTCGTTTGCGGGGGGTCCAAATACTGTGTCTCTGTGCATTGTTCTGGCAGGCAATTTCAGCTTTTTCCCTGGACACGTCCAGACCTAGTGAAAACAGAGGAGAATTTCCATGAATGCCAATGAAGCTGCATCCTAGTTAAGCTGGGACTGGTTTTGACACTAATTCTTTCTTGAGGAAACTGTCAGTGATAATCAGTGCTGATCTGTAATCAGCCTCGTGCCCTACTCTGTGCTGTGCCTACATGTTCTCTGGTTTTGGACAAAAATAAGGCTTCAAATACTATCAGTAAAAGAGGTTTAACTGCATTTACTTTGCAGATGGAGAGCTCTAATTTGGTTTATGATGGCTTGATTTGAAAGTCTGATTCCTCAAAGAAGCCAAAATTCCCGAAGTTTTCCATCAAGGAGATTTCAAAGGTGCCTGAACTGAAACAAAACAGATAGCTTCTGGCTCCTGTTCGTGTGGATGCAGAGTTATTCCTACTGTGAGCTCAGGGACACACTACCTATAAAATGACATCTTTGGGAATTACCAAGTAATATCACTTGTTTTTCATCCTGAACATTATACAGTACAAATAGGAAATAAAGTATTATTATTGGCAGTGAGAGATGACAAACCTTGGTTTTTTGCTTGTATACAAATTGTTTCCATGTTTCATTAGCTTCTGGAGGTTTTCTGCTTCTTTCCTCTCCTTGGGGACATAGAGGAACTCGAACACAGAGTGTAACCCCTTCCATACCATCCTCTCACTGACTGCAGAAATCCTTTCAGAAATTTAAAAAAATCTCATGACTAATCTGACTGTTGCTTTACTTTATATTCATGCAGGATTTAGGAAAACATCAGGCAGGATGGAGATAATTGCAAGTGAATAATTGCAAAGAATGGAAAAGGATAGATGGGTAATTACAGAGCTTCTCTTAGGGACAATATTACTTGTCATTAAATTTGATGGACTGATTTTCTTTAGGATAAACAGGCAAATGTGCCTTCCTAAACACTTAAAAGTTATTTCCTAAGAAACATACATTTTGTTTAGGCATAATTAACCCTTCCTGAAAGGAATAAAACACTGGTAGGAATAAAAAATCCTTGACTGAATTGCTGAGAGTTACATGTGGATTACAGAAAGTCAATCACATAAATTTTCAATCTCCCTTTTCAAGAAATAGGACTAATTTAATTTATTATTTTGTTTTCATAGCAGTGTGTTAATTTCCTTGTATCTCAGTAATATTACTTGTTTTGTGATGATTCTTAAGACGAGCTGACCCCAGGCTCTTGCATCTGAGCAGTCATAAACATTTGAGGAGTCTACCAATGTAGATCAATATTTCAAATTTGGCTCCTTTTGGACTGAAACCAAACCCAAACATTTCCCTGAACTTTAAAGAAATTTACTTGCAAGACTGGATGTGAACCCAAATACTGCAGTTCCAGCAGCAGTGGGCACAACAGCAAAGGAATATAAAAGTTCCAAGGTGCTTATACTTGTGATTCAGTCAATTCACTATTTTCTGCCTCTGAAAGTGATACAAATTTTGTACGGGGCAATTAGGGGAGTGCCTGCCCCCAGAGGAAGCTTTGCTCGGATTGCTAAAAAAGATGGCTTGGCCTGTGCTTTAAAACCAGGCTCCTCACGGCATCGCTGCTGGTGTTTCCCATATAGTCGCACCAGGGTGCAGGACGTGAGGTGCAGACCCTGCTCAGCTGGGCTAGAGGACTCTGCTGCTGCTCCCGAAGGGGGTGGGGACTGGCATGGTGTAGTGTGGGGCACCCCACATTTGAGGCCCTGGCAAGGCCCACATAAAGCAGACTCACTGTGGATCAGAACCATGAGCAGGTCATTTGAATAGTGATTTCTCAAGTCATGAAGATGTTCATGTTTTCTTGATGCTAAAATTGCTGTGGTGGATATCCCCATCCACATAAATGTCCAGTGCTTGTAAATCCTGATAACAGGAAAAGACAGCATCCCAGACTGTCATTTACAATAATAACCAAAGAAAGAGTTTAAAAAAAGAAAAAAAAAACAACAAAACAAAACATGAAGATAAAAATATACCTTAGGGCAAATCTGTTGCCATGCTGCCATTGGGTGATGGAGTTTCCATCGACATTCCCTTGGCAGTGCTGACTTGTGAATAACGTACACATCCCCGATGCCTGGCAACACCAGAGCAAGGGTATGTGTATGTGCGTGCACCGCCCCACACCACTGCAGTCTGTGCGTGAAGATAATTTTTTCCCCCTTCAGGGTCGCAAAGAGCAACTGTACAAAAGACTTTTTTTAATAGAATATGTTCTTATCTTTTGTAAAACATGGACCCACCCGACACTTGGACTGGTCTGTGGGCCCCACCCTTGCCCTTTTGTTTGGAGCCTGGGATCATACGATGAACTGGGTTAGTACGTTGCAGTTTATGTTCTTCAAACCTCATCTATTTTGTTTTACAAGAATACGTCACACTGCTGTGGACTTACTTGTGCCATGGTAAGGAGTATTAGTGGGTAGTGGGGAGTGGGGTCCAGAAAGGGGAAGGAGGATGTGACACATCTGTCATGATCTGCTGATGTTTCCAGGCTTGGGGTTGGTGGCAGCACGATGCTGATATTTTAAAAATTAAAGGGCTGGAGCCTTAGCTTACTGTTCTAAAAACCAGAAGCAATTGCACTGAAATCAGTGGCTTCTCAGAAGTGCAAAAATCATGTACCTGAAATCAGAACCATGCCTTTGAACTCCTAGATTTTCAGAGTCTTCATCAGGTGGTTTATGACATTTTGGCAGGCACCTGGGGCACGCAAAGTGGGCATCTGATGTTTCCCAGTTTGATCCATTCACTTCACCAGACTGATGCCCAGTTTGCAGTGATGCTACCGAGATGTTTCTGGTGCCTGAAGCTCTAACACAGACTCTGGAAGTTGTGCATTATTGATCGTGTTTTGGTATTTGCCACTAAGCACTTTTCCCACAGGACAATGGGCTACTAAATCAATACAGTCAGACTTGGTGCCAGACACATGGAGGCTGATGGCAGGGGCTCCGTGGAGCCAGCCGTCAGGGAGGAAGACCCAGGAGGAACCTTGTCTCCAGAGATATAACCCCGTCTGTCAGAGAGGACAAATGAACCAACCCTACCACCCTGAAGGAGAAGGGCTTTATCCTCTGGCGCAGACAACAGAGGAAGGCAATGAGGTAAGTAATGGCCTTTCTCGCCCCAGACCTCTTCTGGGCAGCTTGCAGTGAAGGGGAACTAGGAAGGAAGGGCTTTTGCCCAGCTCTGAGAGCAGTGTGACGGTGCAAAAGTTATAGCAGTTCCCCAGGCGTGCGAAGAGGTCCAAGCAAGGGCCAGATCGCATGGGAAAGTAAGCTTTTCAGTTGACACGGATGTTCACTTTGGGCTAGTTTTGTCTGCTGGTTTGTGAGTCGTCTTCTCTGCTGTGGTTTCTGTCCAAATCATGTTTCACACAACGTCACACCAGGGTGTGTTGACAGGGCTGACAGCTTGGCATGAAAAGCCTCCTAACCTCTTGCCACCCCTTTCCTACCACTCAGCCATGACACTGATCACCATGTCAGATTTCCTGAGGGTGTAAGGAACCCCAGGGAGGTGGCTTTCAGTGAGGTGAGACACCCAGAAACTATTGGCCTGACTGTGACTCCAGGAGGCAACCAGTGGCTGATGGGGGACCTGAAATCTCAGCCTCTTCACTCCATGGTACAGGACAGGAAAGCCTTGGAACAGGCATTTTGGAGCCCAGGATTTTGGGGGTCCCTCTGGCACAAATGAGCCAGAGGTGCTGTACCCAAATGTCAGACCTTGGAAGCACAGAGTCCTCCACTGCAGGACTGGAGCTGAGGACCCAAGAAAGCACTAGCATCCCTGGCTCTAAACTAATCTGTAGAAATGGTTGGTGAGTTCCACCAGATTCCTGCCTTGGCTTTTTGAAAGTTTTTTGAACTCAAACCGATACACATGAAGCATTTTATGCTCTACAAAACCCTCAGCCAGTTCTAGTGCTGACACACAAAGAAAACCACTTTATATTGTTTTGCCAGACACTGGGCAGCAGAGGTGATATCAGCTAACATATTAGATAGTCTTGCAAAATCCTAACTCCTGAACTTGCTCAATTCCTAAGTTTTGCAAAAATAATCAGATTAGTTTAGAAAATAGCAAGATAAAGTACATTGAAGAGACACCACTAAGACTTGCTTGCAACATGTCTGGTCCTACCATTAAAGGATTTATAGAGTAAAATGAAAGTATTTACCAGAAAGATATAAAACTGTAAAGTAAGTATTGCTGTGTCAGTTCTGTGGTTACCTGTTTCAGAGGGCATCTTTTCATCTTTTCAACGTTTGTTCCAGTTGAGGCCACACTTGATTTCAGTCTGGCAGGATAGCCGTGGTAACAGTGTGCTTCCAGGTATTCATCTGGGTGGGGTGAAGAGTTGGACACCTTCCAAAATTCTGCTCCATGCTTTATTAACACCCTGAAACCCGACTTGCAAGTGCTACAAAATGGGAGAAAATAGGGATTGGAGGGGGGAGAGAGAGAAAGAGAGAGAAAAGCTGCAGTATTTGAGTCTTTACCATAATAAAATTTCAAATGAGCTTTCTATATCTTGTGTAAACCCAGCCTGCATATAATCTTATGACTTAAAGTTTGCTACAGTGCAAGTAAATGATGCTTGCAGAGCAAAGACTTTGGGAGGCTTTTGACATGAGTAAAGTAGAAGATGATGAAGCAAACATAATGTTGAGAATTTAGAGCCTGCCATACATGATTCTCAGTTTATTTATTTATCCCCTTTTGATTCTTTCATGTTACCATACAGAAATCTTCTACATCTGATCATTATATTGGAGATAGAGTCTCTGAATCCCAGTACCTCTGCGCTCAATGGGACAGTCCAAAATGCACACTGTGGCTGGAGCAGCGACTGGGATTTAATTTATTAAGGGCAAATTCCTATTTATGTCTCCTTATTCACCTTTTCCTTCTCGCAAGAAATGGCAGTGAGAAACAAGAAGCATGCCAAAAAAGACCATCCATTTAGAAAAGCACCACCTGTTTGCAGAGTTGAAGTATCATAAGCTGAACTCTGCTTATTTAGAATCATGTGGGCCAGTGGAACTCTTCATAAACGCTGTTGGGGAAGTGAAAAAAAAGAACCCTAGATACTGTCCACTTACCAGAACAGAGGTACTTAAGAAGTATGATAGAGGTTACACTAGATATTTCAAGTATGAGCCCTAGAGCTTGAACTGAAGATGAAAGGCTTATATATTGTACACTGCAACAAGTGCATACACCTGGTGCTGCACACATCAACGTATCTACAATTCCTGTTTCTTGCAAAGTGCCCAGGTAGCTTCTTTCCCAGTGAGAGGAACGGGGCTTATTGGACTACCTGACAAGAAACACGCCTGGTGCATGGCATCACAGAGCAGAAGACAGAGCACTGTAAATGGATAAGATTCATGGGTTTTTGTAAGTAGGTGTGGGGCAGATTTCAACTGGTCTGCTGTTAGTATGTTATAAACACACTCTCCAATTTAGGATCTGTCCAAATATTCTGAAGAGTACTTTCATATTTTAATGACTTTACTGCAATGATTGCTTTCTTTCATAGGCAGATTTGTGTGAGTCAAAGCATTCAGAAAGGAGGGTGGGAGGCAGAAGGTCCAAATTTGCTCATGGGCAACATAGATATGTCTTACGTAAAGGTTTGCTTCTGCAATTTCTTTTCTTAAAGTTCTGTTCATATTTTTATAATGCTGTATAAATTTACATGTGGGATATATTTTAAAAACAAAAAAAAGGAAGGACAGCAGAGTATTTTCATGGGTACAGCATCTAGTTATCTTCTCATTTTGAAGGCACTGCAATGCTTGTCTCAGAGCTGGCCTTGTTGGCCATATTAACCTTGTTCTGCTACAAGGCCATGTACAGATTACTTCTACTGATCATGTACTGAGTTCTGGTTTATGTTTTGTCACTAAGCAATTTGCGGGCAAACTGTAGTGGTTCAGAAACTGCTTCAGAGGTAGCTTAGCTGTTTGGGCAGTGACGATCGCCCCAGTAGATGGGGAGCAGGCCCATCCACCAGGAGCATGAGTCAGAGACTTGAACCAGGAGAAAGATGGGGGTAAGATTTCGGGGGAGCAGGGCTAGGTGAATACCAGTGCTCCACAGATAACAAATTCTGGCAAGTTGCTCACAGATACGGGTACGTGATTGAAAGTGAATGAGTTAACACATTTAAAGGAGTCACCGTCCCTTAGCAGGAAGTTATTATCCTTCAGCTGAGGAACAGTAGCTCTGTATGTTCTGCTCTACTGCAGTGTTAAGGACAATGGGTTAGTTTAAATCATCTTAAAGCATGCTTTTTTGATAACTTGCTTCTGTAGGAGCAAGCCCAGATTTTGCATCAGTTTTTCAAGGAAATATAATCTATATAAAGTTTTACCAGGACTTTTTTGAGAGATGTCTCAGTGATTCTCACAGGCACTTTGGCTGGTTGGTCTCATTCGGAGGACTGAGCCCCAAATTTGAGGCTTTCAAACACAGAATGTTTTGAATTAACCTGATAGGCCTAACTAGACATAATATTTTTTTTGATGGGACTTTCTCTTTTTGCATGACTCTAAAATAAGGGAAGTGATTTCATAAGAACTTAGCAAAAATGTAAATGAAGAAGTTCACTTTTGAACAGAATGAAAAAACTAGCCTGAAAATGGTAATGCTTTCTAGAGAGAAACATATGAAAACAGGGATTTAGAATAGAAAGTTTTGAAGAATTATCATTAAGTGTAACAGTGTGACTGTAGCATAAATGAACCATTTATTTTTTCACATTCCAAGTTTTTGTAGTTTTAAAATGAGTTTTTTCTTTATCTCTCATTAATTAATTAATTTACCTGTGGTAAACCATATCGTAATTCCTTTACTCATCCATTGAGCTATACATTGATTTACAGTTTGGATTTTCTATCTCCTAATCCCAAATTGAACGGAATTCTAGTAAGCCTATGTCCCAGGAAGCCTCACTATATAATCAAAACAGTCTTTTCCAGGACTACCCTACTGAATCTATGCTCTGTAGGTATGAAGGGAAGAGAAACAAGGTCCTTATAGGGCAAAAAAAGACCATGAGACCTCCAAATGAATCCTATCTATTCATCCATCTAATGGGTATACTTCTGTTTGTGCTGTCTATAGAGAGAGACATTATAAACATCTCACAGACTGCAGCACATGAAAGTTAGAAATCTGTTCTCTGTGTCTCCCTCTGAGATTTATAGAAAAAAAGTTTTATGCAAAAATGAAGAAAAGGCACTTTTTTGTGTAGAAATGAGATCTTATTTGTGCACATAGATTTCTCTTCAGGTAGTGGGATCTCTGCTCCCGATTTTGTGAGATGGAATAAGACAACATATTGAATAAGGCAGCAGATAACAATTGCAGAATAAAGCTGTACAAAACACTAAAGCCAGTTCTGTAATACGGGGTGGAATTTTAGAATTTGACCTTCCCCTCTTAAAATGAAGAGCCTGATAGTTGAGACAAGACTTGTAGAAATCACTATTTGGGGGGACCCACTTGCGCAACAGGTCAGACACAATCTTATTAGTCTTTAACAGATGATAGGACGAGTCATATAACTCAGGTAAAAAGGAGGAGAGGACTGAACAATACCATTCTTTTACTTTCCAGTAAATCAAATACAAGCTGTGCGGTGTCAGCCTCAGTTACAGCCGTGCCCAGTAACTTCTATATTGTTGTCTTCTCCCTGTTCTTGGTGTGGCATTGGACTTTGACTAAAAGAGATGTGCTGACCTTTGGTAAGAGCCTTTCTCCCATCCTGCCTTCAATTTTTTCCTTCCTTGCTGAGACGATGGAGGGCAAGAGTGGTAGTAGTTCTCTCCAGTCTGCAGCTGGAGGAGCAGCATGTTTCCAGTATCAGTCCCATACAAGTATTGTTATTTTTCCTGTCATGTTTGTTGGGGTTCAGCTTTTCATTTATTTTTCTTGCAGAAAGGCAGGAAAGCCAATCTGGAAAAAATACCGTTCACATGTCATCAGTAATTACTTGGCCGTTGTGCCAGGCATTGGCTTGCTGACAGTTTCAAGGCAGAGAGTGGGTGAGACCCAGCTGCAGCCAACAAGAAGAAAGAGGGAGAGATCTTAATCTGACTTGGGCTTCACTCGCCCTCCCTTCTTTTCCCCTGCATCTTTCTCCTCCTTGGGGAGCTACAGCTATTTCTTCAGACAATTAGATCTGCCCATTCTTCACAGGACTGCCAGTCCCTGGCCTGTGCAGCTCTCTGTCCACTTTCTTCCACTCGTTAAGTGTAACATCTAAGGAAACAACTTACCCTTAGGAGGCAAATGCGTTCTGGGAATTGAGGCCTTGCCCCACCTCCAGGAAAAAAGATAAGTTTAATTTAATAGAGGGTGTCAGAGGAACAAAAAGGCTCACGATTCTGCAGATGGTTTTCAACATCTATTTTTAAAATTGGGCAGTTTCTGAAATGAAATCTATAATTTACTTATATGTTAAAAATCATTTAGGTCATTGCCTGGAAAGGATGAATAGTGTTCATACAACAGCTCAATATACCAACCTTGAATAAGATATTATTGGATACAGAAATTAAGAAAGCCTAATACTGCTCAGGTGGGAGATCTGAGGGGCAGGAGGGGTACCGTGATGTATGGAGAGACATCAGACAAGACTATTCTCTCCCTGACAGCATTGGAGAAATACCTGAAACAAGGTTTGCAAAGCGATTACACGATGTGTGAAAAGAGGCTCCCTGTGAGTACAGGACAGGCCTGCGAACTGACCTTGTGCTACTGGTTCAGGTGATTGGTGGCCCTTAACATAGCCAGGCTGTGAGATTTTTGAGATTTTCAATAATTTTTTTTATGGTTACCCTCATTCGGAGTTAAGCCAGGATCCTAGTGTCAACTGTAGTGCTAGTAGACTGCCACATTCTTTTTTCATGTGGCTCTTAAGTTGTTACACTGTGGTGCTGAATGCTGCTTGCACAAAGTGAAAACGTAGGTGCTGGGGTGATCCTGCATATGGTAGAAACTAATGTCATACCCATGGTCTCAAAAATGTGATGGGGGCAGTAAAACCAACACAGGCAGCACATACAACCAGCGAGTACAGGCTTTAAGGCTGCAAATTCATACTCTTTCCCTTCTCAATTGATCACTCAGCAAACCTATTCCAGAAAGCTGTAGAGTACACTAAGAGAAGCAAGTTTGCCCCCAGAAGCCCTTTATGAATGCAGGCTAAGACCTGGGAGAACCTTTTATTCATCTTTCCCCTCCTTGCCTTGGTTGGCACAGCTGATGTACGGCTGAACAGCTGTTCCTGTCCTCATCCTTCTCTTCACTCAAATCCTTCACTCCCACAGACTTCTGCACAGCAGAAATCTTATCTCACTACCCCCGAATTGATGACAACATCCCTACTGGCTATTACAGAGCTTGTTTTTAGAGAAGAAGGTACCGAAAAGAGTTTTCCAAAAGCCTGATTTTGACATACAGATTACACCTTCACTTCAGTCAGCTCGATGATGTCTTGCTGATTGGACTCCTCATGCAAATTAAGAGGCTATGTTCAAATCCTGTCCTCTGAAATGTGTTCCTGCATTGACATTTTTCTTTTCATCGCATGCAGAGATTTGCCTGAAAATCATGATTTATTGATGGGAGGTTTGTTGATGTTGTTATCGTTTTCAATTTAAAAAAGAATAATTTCTGTTTTGAGGAAAAAATCTAAATAATTCAGGAGAATTTACAAAAAGATCTGAGAACACCTGACAGCTTCGGTTCATTGGTGCTTTTTTATGTGACAGAAATGAGAGCATGTTTCTTTGTGGTATGTGCTAAAAAACCCAGCTCACGCTGAGAAACCTTTTTCTCTCTGGCTACACCACCACCAAACTGTCTATCACTTGCCAACATGGATTTAGATTGGATTAATCAGCTTAAAGAACAAGAGTGTGATAGGAAGATACTCTCCACTTTGTGCAAGCCATGTCTAGGTTCAGCAAAGAGGAGATCTGGGGAGCCAATATGGTTAACCTGTGAATGAAATCTGTGTAGACACAATCAATAAAGCTAAGAGTTAGGTACTTCACTATTGATTGGCAGTGCTTTGATTTAAGAATCCCGTATTAACCAGTGATAAAACATGCTGCACTCTTTGTCTGGGTCTTTAAAACGTACTTTTTAAAAACACTGGTCAAATACTTTTTGTGGATGGCCAGATCTTCATGTGCTCTGTGCAGTGTTATGCTTCAGCCACGTAGGAAAAATCACAAGGCTGAGTGAATACTAACATGGAAAAACCTTTTAGGCTTACAGAAAGGGAGGTGTAACTTTGCAGCTGATACTTAGCAGGAAGGGGGACCCACCAAATCTCTGTTAGCTTTTAGGTAAGTGATACAGCTGATAATGTAGATCTGTTGCTATCAAACTGTTATCAGTATCATGTCAGTACCTATCTGTCTCAGTATTTATAACCTGCTAACAACAGGGAAGTGATGTGGTCTAATGACCTGAGGACAGGACTAGGAGCCAAGAGGAAGTGAGGAAAGGAAGCTGCACAGAAGAACAACTTCTCTGAACAGGATGTCTGGTCCTGCTGCAGCCCAAATTTTGTCATATTTTCCTTTGGATTTCAGTACATCTTGGAGGGTCATTCTCCTAATTCTTTAGGCATGTTTACAAACTACAAAATTACATGGTTGACCATGGTATTAGTTGGTCAAAACTGCACTTTGGCTGGTCACTTCATCACGGTCACCTGGTGCAATGCTAAAGGTAGTTGCCTCCCTTGACAGAGCACTCAGTCAGGTCACAAAGTCGCTTTCATTGCAACTCTTCAAAGACCTATTTTAGCAAGACATCTTTCCAATGTGAATATGGAAACCTTCTGGTCCACCTCAGGTTATCTTGAGAGATTCACTAGGATCTCTGAAAGTGAAAACTCGGATGTTTTCCTCTTGTCTATCATTTTCCTGAAAGTTTCTGAGAAGTATGCGTTCTGGGAAGAGGAAACTTAGCTGTATTCAAATTAGTAAAATGAATTTCCATCAAACCCCCCTCTTTCTCTCCAGGTTTTGTTCAAATAAGTGGAAAGTCAAAGCCACCTCCTCCATATACTTTGGAAAAAGCTGTATAGCTAGAGCAAGCTGTAGGTAAAGACAAAGCAGGCAACTGCTAAGGCAGAAGGGTCACCATATATGCAATATTTTCTTTGCTTGTACTAGACCTATAGAAGACGAAACTGGAAGCAGTTGCTGCTTCTCTACCCAAGAGAGGGTTTCATGTCCACAGGGCAGTGGTGGCAAAGAGGACCCACTGCAGAAGCAGAATGGCTATCCGAAATCTTCAGGGCTCCTCTTGCCTGTTCTAGATGTGACCCTTCTCCTTTTCCTGCTTCCTATAACAGGAATGGTTGTGGCTTTGCCATCTGTTTCAGAGCAGCAAAATGCAATGCTTCTGAGAAATATTGAGTTGTCTCTGTATACCTACACCTAATGTGAGAGATATTACTTTTTACTGCTGTTTGCTGATGACAGCACTTACAAACATGCTACGTGAGTCATAGGGGATGTGTGGAAGATGATCCCAGCCCCACTGAATACATGCATTGCTCATAAATTATGAACTTGACAGGCAAGTGAGGCAAAGGTGGAGAAAATCAAGTCTCTATTGAGGATGATTATATATCCATTCAGAGCAGCGGGGATCTGGGCCCAGTGGCTTTAATTCAGGTATTGCCAGTGTACAGCAGTACAGACGATAGAAGAAACAGCCTCAGGAAAAAGAGAGTCAGGCAGTGGGGATGAGGCTGTGGTATGGAAATAGGATTAGGTTCGGCCATCTTAGTCTTTGAGTTGTTTGGTGAGTTTCTGTCCTCAGTATATACGGAACTTTAATGAAGCAATGTTGTAAAAAAGTTCCTTCGGCCAGGGTTTGTGTCAGGTAAGGGTGAAACTGGACAAATAGATTATGGAAGGTCATTCCTATCTGCTAGAAAGAGCAGCATGGAAGAAGGTGCGGATATGTTTGTGAGATAAGAATGAGAAAAGAGTATTATGTGAAGGACGATTGATGTCACAATGAAAACATTTGCAGTGATGTTGTTAACAGATGTAGGAAAATGTGAATAATTTTTTTTATTGTTCTTTAATTTAAATTCCTGTTGTTTTCTTTACAGTGCCAATAATTTCTTATCCTTCCTTGTCCTTGTACTATGTGGGATTCTCGTAGAAGAGATGCTTTGTGCTACATCTCACTTTTACGCTGTGATACCTAAGTTGGTTACACTCTGGAATATGTTTCTGGCAGCTTGCCAAGCATGGATGGAAGGAGGCAAAAAACCCCTTTTTGGAGGGGTGAGGGTTAGGACAAGGACTGGGGTGGGTAAGCATGGGCATGGAACATTCTTTGCTACAATTTTTTGAGAGTTTTTAAACAAAATGAAGTTCCTAATTAAAGCAACCACTAAACCGTTTAACTTGCATAACTAGAACTGACTCAATAGATTAGCCCAGGTCTCACTGACCCTGGCAGAGTGACAGGGCTTGTATTTTGTGTGGATGAAATGTTCAATAATTTCTCCAGAGCATTATGTGCAAATAGGCTTTTCTTTAACAGCAGGCATGCATGTCTTCTCCTTCCACCTTCCTGCTTATTTTATCAGTCAGCAGATCTTAGCCAGAAAATGTGAGAAATCATTACTTTCTCTTCATCTTTTTGTTTCTATATGTCAAAAAAAGGATCAGATGTTTATACAAAAAATATGATCATATTTCTCTACAAAAGATGCAAACCTTGCCATACAGTACCTCCAATTTAGGGGTTTAAGTGAAAACTCTTTCTAGTGTGTACACTGTTAGCTATTGGGGTTTCTTTCACTATTATTTAAAGCTCACTCCCTTTCAGAGGCAGGGTGCTGGGTGGATGCATGCCCACATCCTATGTGGCATGTTTGAAAGACATTTCAGCCCCTAGTAGTCTGAATTAAATATCAGTCACTGTAAAACCTAGAAAGGGCAAGCAAAAGGTGACAACAAGTAACTACCATGTTGCTGCTGAGCTTGGCAACCCGCCTTTATCCTCTGTGTGTTCTGGACTTCAGTAGTTGTACTTGGAACCTACATAGCATTTCCAGGCAAGCAGCTCAAATGCACATTGCAAGCGCTGCAATGAACACCTTTACAGAACAGTAAGAATTTCTATGTACTTGCTTCATTGATGGAGATCCAGAGATCCTACTGAAGTTCTCCAAATGTTCCATTTAAGGCCTTAATGCTGGCATGAGTAGGGAAAGGATGAATGAAAGATCAGAAAGAAAAGAAAAGAGAGGACAGAAACATAAGGGCAAGCTTTTACTTACTTCAGCAACCAGTGAAGATAAAAGATGGAAGAGAAGGAGAGCCATCAATTAAGGGAAGTGATGGACTATTTGTAATAGGAAGCAATTAATGATATTTTGATTTGTTCATTCATTGTGTTTTTATCTGTTATTTTTCTAATGTGAATTCTTAGGTTCTCTCTGTTTCACAGAAGAATTGAATGCCAGGTACCTCAGGTAAACATGTACTAAAATTCAAGCACACATATGCTAAACTTCAAGCCTCTGAGACTGGTCTTACTGAAATCAACAGATCTCCTTGTGGTATTTTAAGATTAAGCATGAGTGTATCCTCTTCTGAAGGGGACGTAGAAGGGAAAGCTGGCTGATGGATATCAAACTTTTTCTATATGTCTAAGACTCATGCTTTAAACTGAGAGGAAGGAGGACTTAGTGACTGAGGAACTTCCTATTCAATCCTCATGACATAACATGAGAAACACCCTACAGGGTCAGAGCATGATCTGTCTCTGCAGTCCATGTCCAATGAGGCAACAGGAGATGCTGTTTGGAGAAAGGCCTGTAAGTCCAGCCGCAACCTGTGGTACTTTCACCTCACACTTCCCAACAACCATGGTTGTTGCGTGAAGGATGTCTGGGGGTATGTCCCCGCCTGTTCCCTTCAGAACATGTGTATGGACCTGTTTCCTATGAATTTGTCTAACCCCTTTTTGAACCTGCTGCCACTGCATGCCTCCACTGCCTCCTATGGCAGCAAATTCCCAAAGTTTACTACCTGCTATGCAAATAAAATTTTTGCCTCTTTTAAACCCATTTTCTAATAGTTACAATGTTTCATCTCATTCTGCTACTGCAGAACTGGTGATTAACAATTTCATCTTCATCACATATACTTGATCCACTGTCTTCATGAAGATCTCAATCACATCCCCCTCAGCCTTCTCCTCTCCAGCCTGAAGACACACAATGTTTTTTCAATCTCTCTTTGTAAGACAATTCAGTTTTTGTTCCAATCCACTTGCATTACAGCAGAAGCTATTAGGCCTAGTTTCCAGATGAATTTCATGACAGTATAGCAAGTGGATATTAAAAATTATTACGTCAATGAAGACATTGCTTAAATGTCTGTGACATAAGCCTGCAGTCCCTCTTCCTCTGAAGGTAATATCTGGAGGCAGAAGGACTGTCTGGGCCAGTTGGTTTCTGTTAGGGTTCACGGTAGCTAACGGTTCCTCAGGAGGAATTATTCTCATAGTTGTTCTCTAGTGATGTCTGCAGGTAGAGCACAGTCAGTGCAAAGACGGCGCTTTTCTGTGCTTCAAGCATGGCTTCATATTTTTTTAAAAAATGACCTTGAAATTCTAGGTAAGGAAGTAGATAGTTCAAAAGGAGAAGGTGATAAAGACTTCATGCGAGACCCATACCTGATATCACTGAGCACAGCTGTTGTACTAGTTTCTCTGGTTTACAGTAGCTGAAGGTCTTCAATGTATTTGTCAAGTAGCCCTGTGTTTATACGGGGTTATAAGGCAATCATTACATAGCTTATGCTCTCGGCTAGGCTAAACTACAGATCAGAGAATAATTCACCAACATTAAGGCTAGTGGTGTCTTGTGGTTTGATCTTGCATTAAAATTCTATTAGCGTTATCAGGTCTGGATTTAAGAAACAGAGGCTTCTCTAGCCTCTCTCTCTCTGCAACTGTAGGCCCCTCAAACAGTCCTGTTTTCTGCAAACAAGACAAAACAAGGAAATGAGCTATCATTTGTGCCTTTCAATGAAGCACGTCCGCTGTCCTCTTGACAGGTAAATCTTGTGAATGTGTTCACCAGGGCTGTGATGTTGTTGTTTCACATTCCTCTTGTAACAGCATGTGATCACAAGTGAATCCGAGATACTTCGGAGCAATACAATAAAGACCCTGTTTGATTGCTGCTGTACTGTCAGAGAGAATATTTTAGCACCTGATAGCACTGCATAGATTAGGCTTGAGAGGATGTCCATTCCTAACTGAAACAATAGTAATCTACATATTTTCTATTGATGGCTTCTCCTTGCACTCTGTACCTGATTCACTTCTAATCAGGAAGGCATTGTATTGGTGCTGCATGTATAACCAGGAAGGTGAATGGAGTGTGGATTAGCTTTGCTTTCATCTCCTGCACATTTTAGAGGACTAGGAAGCTAAATTAGGGTGAGGATGCATACTAAAGGCTTTGAAGTACTTGTTAGTAAACTGAAGTTTGATGTATCTGTCCCTCACTAGAAAATGTTATACCTTTCATTAATATATCTCCTGAAGAAAATCTATCGGTTTTTATTAACTAGGTATTTCTTGAGATATGGCAAAAAGTAATTTATTTCAAAGAATGAAGAATTAGCAATGTTATATGTATGCTGAGACAAATGAGTTCTCTGAAATGTCACCTGGAAAATGTGTTTCAACTGTGAAGTGCATCTAGTGTCTTTTTTTTAATGAAACTATCATTCATTTCTACAGTGTTTTTTTTCTTAAAAACATAAGTATGCCCGTAACAGTGGCTGTTGTAGGTCAGAACAAGGTCTGCTTAGCACAGTATCCCCTTTCTGGCAGTGGCCAAGAGCAGATGCCTAAGGGGAACTATAAGAACAGGGCAAACATACATCTTATTTTCCTGAATGCTCTCCCAGCCTTCAACCATTTGAAGCTCTGGGATTTCCTGAGCTAGACATGGTTTCTGTGTAGGTAGTAACCCTTTATGAATTTCTCTTCCTCTGGCTTTCTCAGGCTTCCCTTGAACTTGTGTAAGTGGCTTCCATCCAGAGAAGCTTTGCAATTTCAACATTTGAAGAGTTTATTGGCTCAAAAGTTTGTCTGCTTTTCCCCTAGATATCTCAGATGGCTTAATAATATAAGGTTATTAAATCTCTGTGCAAACCTTGTCTGTCTCATAGCTTTACTGCTTTACTGCTTTATGGCATTGCCACTACAAATTAGACTATATAATGAAATGTCTTTCCCAATGGTATTTAAAGCTGTTCATACTATCTATTTAATAGCTGGAAGAACATTCACACTACCTAGGTTTAGGCATCTAATTAAGGTTTCTTACTCACTAGCTAATCTCCTTAGACTTGCTTTATATTCAGGGAGAGAGGTTCTGATGCAGAATTATGTAAATTAGAAATGTAACGCAGTGCTCTGAATTGTCCTCTGGAGCAGCCACTCTACTTCTGCAAAGGGAATTTAGGGAGACTAGCTGAAGGACTTCAGGTTGCTTGGTGTGAATACTTCCACACATGACAACAAGATACAATGGCTTGACTAGAAATGAACTACGTATTTTCCAATTGTAAATGGAGAGACAATTTTATATAAGCAGAAGGGTCTAAACAGGAGTACATCAAGATTAACATTATGGTGCTTATAAAACATAAAATGAAATTTCAGCAGAACTCAAGAGATCAAAGTCTTGTCTTGATAACTGTTACATTTACAGCTATTACATAAAATAACACAGGGAAAAGTAAAAGAAAAATTTATAAGGAATCATATATTTTCACTATCTTCCCTACAGCATTCACAGATTAAGGAGGTAAGAGGAAAAGTTTGTGGAGGGAATATTTTTTATTAGGGCAACTATAGAAGTTGAAAAAACAGGCAATCTTTCAGACACACAAAACTTCCAAGAGAAATCCCTTATATGCTTGGAATGTTGTTTGTTTTCTGGCTATATCAATTGATCTGTTTATTGGCTTATTTTTAGTAGGGACACTACTTATCCGTACAGGGTTGTATGCTACTGTTTCCATTTCTCCAGCCCTTTTCTCTCTTACCTGCCTGTTTTCTAATTACCATACCATCTCCCTAATGCCTAGCTTTTGTCATGGGCTGGACCATGAAAAATGCTCTAAGACCTTTGTTGTAAGGGAAAAAGGAAATCTGCTTAATCAGAAACTTCTGAAGCTTAATAGTCCTTCTACAGCCAGAGATAATTTGTGTCTCAGGCTGAGACTAAGGTAAGTGTCTAAATTGGGGGAGTTCATCTCCTTTTCGCTACAAGGAAACTTGAAGTAGATTACTATCCGTATATGACTAAAGTTTGATGAGATGAATCCCACTCTTTAAGAACAGGCACCTATCCTCAGTGAACCTAGGAGTCTGTAGTAGTCCTGTGTTTCTTTGTTCCTTGGTAAAAGATTATAAAGCTAAATGCCTATTTAGCCCAAGCAGAATTACATATCCAAACCTGAACTTCGAAGTTTTAAGGTAAATGTTGAAAATTCATCCCTTAAGAAAATAAGTAATGTTTCTTAAGATAAGATTGGTTATTTGAAAATTTGAAGCTAGGGGTACTTGATAAAACTGTCTAGTCCTTTTAGAGCATATTTGCATACAGTTTTAGAATTCGTGGTCGTATCAAAAAGATAAATGAATTCAGTGCTGTTAAAACCATGTCCTTTAGGGGCAGTCATATACCAATATTCTGTTTTAACAGAAATAATAAGAAATATCTGCATATGCTAGCAAGGCTTTTTGAGAAAACAGCTGTGTGGAATAGATGCCAATGAATCTTGTTCAAAGCAGTGTGGAGATCTCTAATTGTTATTTATATTCTTTTCTTAATCCATGTCTGATTAGCTAGTGAAATTAAACATCTACACAGTGGCAACCAGCCTTTCTTCTTAATTTATAAAGACCATAATTTTGAAATTAAAAAACTGAAAGTCTGGTTCCACTGTTAACAGAGGAAGAAGGCTTTAGGAGGTTAAAGATATAATTTTGTATAAAGACAATGAACTTGATTGGGCATCTTCTGAGCATTTTGGTTTTAAAACTGAAGTGCAGAACTCCACACTTCAGATCAGACTGAAGCGTGACTGTCACAAGTTTTATACTCTTTTGGAAGCACAAGTTCTTTTCCTGTTTTTCTGTGGCTGAATTGCCACCTGAGTCAGGAAAGAAATTATTTCTAGGATGGAAATACAGCTGAAGTTGTTGATAATCAAGATGTTCAGCTGTTTTACTGTGGCTGGCAGCCAAGGACTGAAAGACCTCTGCTGTAAAAAAAAAAAAAAAAAAAAGTTAGCAAACTTACACAGTTAGAGATAAGAAAGAAGAAAGTTTCCAAAGACCTTATAATATGCTAAGATTTGACTATTTTTACAGAATATACTGATCAGAATTTCTTTCCATAGACTGTAAGGATTTTTGTGGGGAAGAGGCCAGAACTGGTTTTTGTAGAAGATATTCACACAATCTACTTTCAAGCACCTGCTCTGAATGGCCCTCGGAAGGAATCTATTATATAGGGAGCCTAGGGAGGCTGTCATCAACAACAGAAGTAGGTTACATGTACATATATAGGTCCCTGTAAATTAGGGTTGGCCTATAGGCCTTACTATAAAACATATAATAGCAAGAGTTCACTGTAGGAGAAGACCAGGTTCAAGACCAGCTGAGAAACCTGAAGGTGCACAAGTCCATGGGACCTGATGAGATTAATCTACAGGTCCTAAGGGAACCAGCAGATGAAGTTGCCAAGCCACTATCCATCATACTTGAGAAGTTGTGCCAGTCTGGTGAAGTTCCCACTGACTGGAAGAGGAAATATAACCCCCATTATTAAAAAGGGTAAAAAAGAAGACCCAGGGAGCTACAGGCCAGTCGATCTCACCTCTGTGCCCAGCAAGATCATGGAGCAGATCCACCTGGAAACTCTGCTAAGGCACATGGAAAATAAGGAGGTGACTGGTGGCAGCCAACATGGCTTCACTAAGGATAAATTGTGCCTGACAAACTTGGTGGCCTTCTATGACGGGGTTACAGCATTGGTGGATAAGGGGAGAGCAACAGATGTCATCTACCTGGACTTGTGCAAGGCATTTGACACTGTCCCACATGACATCCTGGTCTCTAAATTGAAGAGACATGGATTTGACGGATGGACCTCTCGGTGAATAGGGAATTGGCTGGACGGTCGCACTCAAAGAGTTGCAGTCAACGTCTCAATGTCCAAGTGGTGAGCAGTGACAAGTGGTGTTCCTCAGCAGTCGCTACTGGGACCGGTACTATTTAACATCCTTGTTGGTGACATGGATGTTGGGATTGAGTGCATCCTCAGCAAGTTTGCTGACAACACCAAGCTGTGTGGAGCAGTTGACATGCTGGAGGGAAGGGATGCCATCCAGAGGGACCTGGACAGGTGGCCCCATACCAACCTCATGAAGTTCAACAAGGCCAAGTACAAGGTCTTTCGCATGTGAGTTGGGGCAATCCCTTGCACAAATACGGGATGGATGGAGAATGGATTGAGAGCAGCCCTGAGGAGAGGGACTTGGAGTTGTTGGTGGATGAGGAGCTCAACATGAGCCGGCAATGCGTGCTCGCAGCCCAGAAGACCAGCTGTATCCTGGGCTGCATCAAAAGAAGCTGATTCTGCCCCTCTACTCTGCTCTCGTGAGACCCCACCTGCAGTACTGTGTCCAGCTCTGGAGGACATGGACCTGCTGGAGTGGGTCCAGAGGAGGGCCACGAAGATGATCAGAGGGTTAGAGCACCTCTACTATGAGGACAGGCTGAGAGAGTTGGGGTTGCTCAGCCTGGAGAAGAGAACGCTCCGGGGAGACCTTATTTGCAGCCTTTCAGTATCTGAAAGGGGCCTACAAGAAAGCTGGAGAGGGACTTTTTATAAGGGCATGTAGTGATAGGATAAGAGGTAACAGCTTCAAACTGGAAGAGGATAGATTTAGAATAGATCTCAGGAAGAAATGTTTCACTCTGAGGGTGGTGAGGCACTGGAACATGTTGCCCAGGGAAGTTGTGGAGGCCCCATCCCTGGAAGTGTTCCAGGCCAGGCTGGATGAGGCTTTGAGCAACCAGGTCTAGTGGGAGGTGTCCTTGTCCATGGCAGGGGGGTTGGAACTAGATGATCTTTAAGGTCCCTTCCAACCTAAACCGTTCTATAATTCTATGAAGAAACATATCTGTCCTGGAGCATAATTCTGATTTTGTGCAAGAGAGGAAATTTATACCTTTCTTATCATATTTTGAAAAACAAAATAAGTATTAGCCAAGTCCTTATTTTTATTTGTATTGTAAAATATTGTTAAATAAAATATAAAACCACTTGATGAAGTTTTTGAACAGAAAGACATAAAAGTTCTCATGAGATAAAGTACTTCACTTTTTAAAAAAACAGTACTGACATTACTGTGAAATGCTTTAGTATCCATAAATCTGTATATTCTGTCACAAGTGACAGAAAATTTCTAAACAGCTGTTGATAAAAGTCGCTGGCACGTATCATTTTTACTGAACCACAGAACACAGCATAATTCATTAAAAAGTGTCAGTCATTCTTTATAGATAAAAAATGCAGATAGTATGGTAATTAAATGAACAACAAATTCCAGGGCCTTAAAAGATATCTGAAATCTGCCGCCTCCAAACAGAAGGCAACTTTATGATGAAAGCAATTAGGAAGGGACTTTCCCTTGAGTATATTATTTTTCAACTGGATCTTTCAGGATTTCTTAAACTGTCTGCTCAAACCATAGTACCTGCCTTTTATGAGTACTACCATGCTGGGTTAGGTAGACTATTGATTTGATTCAGTTTGTTCATAGAAACATAGAATCATTTAGGTTGGAAAAGACCTTTAAGATCATCTAGTCCAACCATTGACCCTACTCTACCAGGTCTGCCACTAAACCATGTCTCTAAGCACCACATCTACACGACTTTTAAACACATCTAGGGATGGTGACTCAACCACCTCCCTGGGCAGCCTGTTCCAATGTTTGGTAACTCTTTCAGTGAAAAATTTTTTCCTAATGTCCAGCCTAAACCTCCCCTGGCGCAACTTGAACCCATTTCCTCCTGTCCTATCACTAGTTACTTGGGAGAAGAGACCAGCTCCCATCTCACTACAACCTCCTTCCAGGTAGTTGTAGAGAGCAATAAGGTCTCCCCTCAGCCTTCTCTTCTCCAGACTAAACAAGCCGAATTCCTTCAGCCACTCCTCA
>VYXH01001555.1:260259-294208 GCA_013397275.1 Burhinus bistriatus | reverse complement strand
GGGGGGGGGGGGGCGGTTTGAGAGTAGTGCTTGTGGTTTCGTGTAATAAAAACTCTAAGTCCCGTTAACCTTCAGTGAAATCTGAATTCTTCAGTGCCAGGGACACAGCTGAAAATGGAAGGCAGGTTATGAAATAACCGAGATGATAGTTTTGAAAGTAAGATCTCCCAAATTTTCAAAAGTGAAATTCCATTATGTTTCCCATTGTCAGTGTTGTCTGGGACTCAAGAATTAGGTTCTGACACCAGAGTACCAGCCAGTCAGTGTCAAAGTATCTATAAAGTAATTCAATTGTTAATTGATCATGGAATCACCAAGAAACTTTTTATTCATGTGACACAGAAAGATAAAACACGGTTGTGTTGCTCTGGTTTTTGAATATGTGTTGCTCGTGGTTTTTTTAATGTTGGAAAGGGCTTTGTGTGAATTCAGGTTAATTATAAAAAAGAGAATATTCTGTCACAAATGAAGAAAAGTGCAGCATTCTCCTTATTGTTTTATAGTAAACAGGAAATTAGTGTGGTATGGACTTCTTCAAGCCTGTTGCTTCAAAGTGGAAAACGTTTCAACCCTTTTTAGGAAGGGTTACTGAAAATTTGTTATATTTTGTTTTTTAAACTGCTATTATTTTGCATTTGGCTCAGGACTGAAGGTATTCTAAGCCTTTAGAAAGTCTTTTAGAAGTTCTGCTTAATTTGAGAAGCTTTTTCTTGATCAAGCAAGCAGAATCAATATACGAGATGTTTCTAAGATCATGGAATGTAACTTTAAGAAATTACAACAGTTACAAATCATGAGCCAAATCCCTGCCTTACACAAAATGTACTAGTGATAAATGAAGGTCTTACTGACCTAATAAAATGCTACAGATTGATATTCCTTTTGTTGAGCAGCCTGTAATTTCATTAGTTTTATTGACAGTAATTATAACAGGTTAAATTTATGGTAGCCATAAAGAAAAGTTAGTCAACCACATGAAAATGTCAGCATGCTCACTTTGGTATGGGCAAGCTGAAGATTTTTTTTTTGAGGTGGTGCCTACTGATCTCTTGTCTTCTTCCTGCAGTTGTGTTTGATGACATTTTATGAAGGCTACAGAATGGTGTTTTCAGTGTCTTTCTCAGTGTTCTGTTTGTAAAATTGAAGAGAGGTTCTTGTAGCCTTGTGACTTTTGACCTGTGGTCTCATTTTTAACTTAAAATTGTTGAGAGAATAGCTGATAGAACTGTATGACACACCAAGCTATCTATTCAGCTGGGTGAAAAAGCTGAGAATTAAGAACTAAACTTTGAGTGAAGATTTTCAGTTCTTCTTTCTGTGTATATTAAGGCAAGAATGTAATGAAATCATGCATTTTTTTAGCCAGGCAAATTGCCGGTTCACTGGTTTGTTGGAGACTTGCCTGTGCTGGGACTACAAGACCAGGCCTGCTTATATTAAACATGTGCCAAAATTTCTGTATATACCTGTGCAAAAATTGGCACAGGTTGCCACTGTTGGTGGATTGTACAAACAAGTAGGGGTAATGCTACTGTAAAGTATCCTTGCCCAGACAGAGCATGTGAATACAAAAATAGCATGTAGGACCATGTGCCTACTTCTTCAAAATGAGCATCTTTTCTAAATAAATGTATGGCCTTGTTTATCATAAACTGGGAGGGGAGTGTGTGTTCTCTAGGCTGAAATTAAGAAATTAGAGGTTTGTGCCTCTAATTAAATTTAAAGAAACAAAAATCATAAATGTTCCAGGAGAAGATTGCCTTTGCACTAGAGATGCTACTGAGTAGTAAAATATTTTCAAAATTCACTAGACCTCAGAGACAAAACTGTAATGAGCATGTCCTGAAAAAAATGTAGGCAGATACAAGCAAGTTTGAAATAAACTCTGGCAAGTCAATGAAGTCAATATAACATTTTTGGTGAGAAGATTTTAAAATAAAATTTCTATGAGAAAAATACTTTTAATAACAAAGCATTTGCAATGCTATATCTTAAATATAGGAAAAAAAAAAAAAGGATGATTAACCACTAAAGCTGTGTCATGGAGTTGGTTGTGCTAATGGTCAGTTATAGGATAAGAGAAATTAAAATAATGATAAGTAAGTATGAATAGGATCCCAAAATAAGGGAAACTTAAAAATCACAAAAACTTTGTTCAATTTCCACACTTTTACCTCCAGTACAAAATAAGTCTTTCTTGCTAATTAAGCTGGATAAGTTCAGTCATTTCTTCTGTCATTAAAACTCCCATAGTGTAGCACATCTTGCTATTTCAAATATTGGAGAAGCAGAAAAAGTCTCTAAGCTTACAGCTGAATCTTAGTGTATGAGGTCATTTGCAAACAAGAGTTGCTTTCCTGGGAAGAGTTTAGGAATTTGATACCGTGTAGCATATTCCACCAGTAAAATATTTGTGTTTCAGAAATGCTTTTTAAGAGTTTACAGATATGCCATAAAGATATACAGGCTGTAAATGAAAATCCAAGGGGGAAATCACCTAAAGGGCATTCTTTGTTATCACAGTAAAAGTTGTTATAAATCCCAGAATCCTGGCTTCCAGGCTGTTACTGATTTTGAAGCCTCAGTTGAAATTGCCTGTCCCTGTACTCATTTTCCTGAATGGAAACTGTCCCTAAAGCTCCCTGATCAGCAGCACAGAAGAAAGAAATATTGTTCTTACTTTCCTAACAGACAACAAAGTGAACCTGGCAGTGGTTGAGCTTTTTTTTCCCTCTGTCCTATGCTCATAGCTTGGACAACTGTGCTCTAGAGGAGAGTTTGGGCAAAACTATGAAGGTTATACTTGGATCTTTCTGAAAAGACTTTTAATTTCTATTTTGTCTTGATGAACAGAAAAAAAAAAATGGTTTAATGTCTCATTGCAGTAGCCATTCTCTTCCAGGTTCACCTCTCCAGGTATTTATATATTAATGGTCCCGCTGAAATACACCAGCCTTGCACCTTCCTTGGTGCAGTAGTACAGAGGGTTGCAACAGAGGACGTAGTAGTATAGGCAAGTGCCAGTTTAGTAACTGTTGTTTTCTAAGCATGGTATTATCAAATGTTAACAAGACTTCCTAAAGGAGACTTCTTCCTGGTGGCCTGTCTTCACTGCTTCTGCAGTTTAAGAAAATTAAATTAAATTAATAGTACTAATTGTTATTAAGTAACAGGTTATTTTTCATCAGGAAGTTTAGTGCTACAATGTGGTGCATTTGGAAACTATGAAGATGTAAGCAAGAGAGAAAATTGGCTTTGTACATGCATTTGAAGATTTTCTGGGACTCCTGAAGTGCCCATATTTATTCAAATATACAGCTGTTACTCCTAATCAAATACTTATTATTAGCTGAATTTCAAATATTTTAAAGATGGGTATGTCACCAATAAGGTCCATTTTGCACAAGCTTATCCTTTGAACTGTAACAAACATCTTAGGATGAAAAACTGATAGCTATAACTCGTTTCACAAAATCAAACAAAATATTATCCATAGCCGAAACATTAAATGTGCTGTGCATGGTCTCCATGGGGCTGAAAACAGTCTTTCTAGGCATGAACTGCAGTAAGCTGTGACCCGTTCACACATTGTGTGAAATGAGTGTTAATTCATACACGTCTGCAATCTATTAGTTTTTGCTGCCTAAGGAGTTACCCCCACTGCAAGTGAAAACAGGCTTAAAGGATGGTATGCGGTTTGTATCCGGCAAGTTAACTAATGCATATAATTCTAAATGTGAATGTTGTGAAAAAAGAAATAGTTACCCCTGGAATCTTGTACATTTAGTGTGTGAGAAGAGTAAATTGACACTGCCACATTATAGGTGCTGTTTAGAGCAATAGAAAACTTGGGAGTAGTGCCTCTAAAAAGATTTCAGTTAATCCTGCATTACTTTATTTCCTTACATTGTAATGTTGCAATGTCTGTCAGCAAGTATGTGAGTCAGCCTCCCCCTTGCCTGATTTCATTATATAGATAAGGTATTTGAAAGCCAGTTACCATTCAGTAGAAAGCAAGTACATGTAGTATGGCTCCTGTAGCTAGATACACAAAGGATATAAAAATATATAGTGCACATAGAATTAAATAATCATCTGTTACAAATTTGATATTGTTTATTTCAGTTTACACTAAACAAGGAAATGGTCTGTATATAGGGTTGTCTTAAGTCATAGAAGTAACGATGAAAAGCAGAAAATATGCATCCTCTAGGTGATTATTTTTGCCTTTAGACATGTAAATATTTTTTTATCACCTAAACCACCATTCGAATTTGCATTCTTGCCATTCTGCTTCATTTAAAGAGAAAGTTCATTTCCCTTGTTTCACTTACCTTGTTATGCTTTTGTGTTATTCTTTTGATTTTTATTAAATAGGAGAATTTTCCACTAAAAAATATCATCCTTCCCAAATGTGATAGGGCTGATTTTTTTTTTTTTTTGGTACATAGTCTTACAAATGTAGCTTGTCTTCTGTATTGGTGAGTCAGCACAACTGCATCTTTCATTGTGCTGTTAGTTCCTTTTTCCAGGTACGGACTTCCTGGGAAGCATAGTCACCCTGCAAGCCCCACTCCATGCTCTGGCATTCAGAATTCACCTGTTCCTAGAGCAGCAGCCTCTTCTCTAGGACTGCTCACTTCCAGGTATCTGTCACAGGGACCCAAAGATGACCAAGTGCAATGCAGAACTGTATGTTTTCCCCCTCTGCCATCATACTACAAACCACCTGTTTTTCAGTTTCTTCCCCTCATCCCCTCTCTTATGTGAGGTCAAAAAGCAGGGGAAAGGAAGTGTCATGGTCTGAGACTCCAGGATGGCTTTTGGCACTATTCAGTCACCTCAAGGCTATGCCTCTTCTTAAGTATCTTTGATTTTGTGCAGCTGTAAGATTGCTAATACTTTAGTTTTATTTCTGAGGAACAAGATGTTGAGTTTTAAACAAAGATTTTCAAAAACATCTGCATTTTCACTATGGGCTGCAGTATTAAGAGAAAAAATTACCCTGCAGGTCACATCTTTGAATGGGCAAAGAACCTGCTGGAATTTTCTTCTGGAATTTCCTTCTTGGATCACATCACAGTGATCACACTGGAACTGATCACACTTTGCACTTTCTCAGGCCTCAGCCCAGGTGCCCATACCTACCACTTTAAGATCTTCTTAATGTTACCATATTTAAATAGTTTGGATGGAAATTTTCCTCTGAATTTCTGCCTCATGACGGGGGTAGGGAGGGTGTGGTTTTGTGTTTTTTGGGTTTTTTTTAATCAGAATATAATTAATCTTCTGAAGATGAGATTTGGAAAAACACATTCTTTAGTCATGTTGCAGTAGTTTGGTGTTTAGTTAATACTAAATTGCAATAATATAGCAGCTATGTTATTTGGCACAGGGACTTGAAATTTCAGTTGTTTGGAGGGAGGCAGAGAATTACCATAGCTCTATACCTCTTATACTTTTCATGAGAAAAAAATAAGGAATTTTAGATGCTTATAGTTTTCACTAAATTTTAAGCTAATGCAGTCAGTCTCTGCCACTACTGGGTGTGCCATAAAATGCAGTAGCATAGGTTAAGGAAGGCCTTTTCTGCAACTAGTCTTGAGCTACATAAGTCTGACAGAGAGAGTTCTCATGTTTTTATTCTCCTCCTGGTGTCGTGGAGGAAGGAAGGCAACTTAAAATGCAAAGAGTTGGAAAAAAAAGAGATGGCATAGGATAAGGGAGACCCTAATGTTGGCAGAGGGACAAAGAAGAGTTATAAAAAGAGGAAGAGAATAAGAAATGTTTGAAATGATTTAGGAGTAGAAAGGTAATTTGTAGGAATTGTATGCTGTGTAAGTAAAAAGTAATCAGAAAAGTCTGCAGTTGCTATAGCATACCACTTTCCAGAGCCTGGCAATAAATCCAGTACTGTCAAGGTTCCGCATTCTGCCCACATATGGAAGGTCAATCATTTTTCCATTCATCCTGCTCTCTTTGCTCCCATCATAATAGTCCACAAGATGGCTTAATAGCTTGGGCTTTCAGCCAGTGTTGCTGAACCTACTAGCAGGCAGATGTGGAAGAGGCAGTAGTACTAGAGAAAAATATAGGGCAGAGATCACTACCGAAGTGTGTGGGGATAGGTGAGGAGGCAGCAGAAAGACTGAGGGGATGGAGGAGCAGAGAAGAGTGTTGACAAGAGGAGGCAACCCAGGGAAACCTTGGGAACATGCAAAAGAAGATACAGTTGTGACACTGATGTCTAGCTACAAACAGTTCAAGAAATATTAAAAAAATTCATTTGATAAACTGCTTCTTGTTTTTAATCACAAAACTTATTGAAGCTTTGGCTCCCTAGCTTTGCTCTGATCCCATTCTGTCATGTGGTCTGTGGGATTTTTTGTTCCTGATGAAGTGCCATGTGATCTTTGTTACTTGCAAATCTGAATATTGATTTTTGCTCTGTAGCTTGTTACTTCCTGACAGTCTTGAAGCCACCAACCACTGCAAGACATTGATCACAAAAGTCTTTGCCAACTACTTTGGTCTAAAATTATCACTCACGCTGTCACACCTGAATCCTGTAATGCTCTAACTGAGACGCATATGGGTGAAAGGGCAGAGATGAAAGAATTCCAACTACTTATTGTTCTAATACTTCTTGAGTTCATAATAAACATTTATTTTTACACCTGTTCTTTTACTTGACTATGGCTTCTTTTTATTAAAGAACCTTCCTCCTTTCACTATTCCAGCCCTCATCTTTTAGAAAACTACCTACTTTGTTGAGGATTTGTTGGGTTTTTTCTGCACATTTTGGGAAGCTGCTCTTAAATTCTGTAGAAGACAATAGAACAGAATCTGGCTTTCACATTCTTTGGAATTCTGTACAAATACAGTCTGCATCATCATCAGGGCTGTGCAATGCATTGTAATAAAATGGCTTTTTGGAGTTGCTCTAGCAGACATCCAAAATTTGCCAAAACAACACGGGTTTCACTGAAGTTTCACAAACCTGGGCTGTCTTTGCACTTAGCTTGGGCTAGGTTGCCTTTTTTTGTCAAAGTATTAAAATCTTCATTTTACATAAATGAAATAAAGTGGGCAAGGAAAAGGATAATATTTTCTGACCTCCCTCTGATAGTTCAGTTTCCTTTAACTTTTATTTCAAATCAAGAATAATAGTTTTAAAACACTGATATTAAGATATTCAGCAATGTGGATCCTTGGTGAAAAGTAATATATGAGTAGATCAATATGAAACTGCAGCCCAAAGTGCTTTCTGCAGGAAGCTGCAGAAAAACAGGCAATTAATAACAGTAATGCATTAAGTCTTAGTTAAGGAATTTGCAAGACCTGGGGTTAATTCTTTTTGATCTCAGACTAGTTAGATAGGTTCTTGACTCTACAAAGCCCATATTTTCCTTTAAGTTATAGTACAGAGCTACTTCCCTTCAGCAAAGTATTTCTTACTGTTTGAGTCACGTATAATTTACTGAAACACAAGTTATTCTGCATTTGTTTGGAATGGATGGTAGAACTGTAAGGCAGACCAGGAGCCTGAGCTCAGTTAGAGAAAACATTGCCACTATTGTTTAAATAGGATTCTTCCTGGACAGAAAAATAGGTGCACGTGGTAAAATGCTCTGTTCAGGCATTTCATTAAATTTGACTATATTTTAATCTGTTCAGTGCCTAAGCTTATAGTGCCCCTTGCTGCCTAATTCCTCCAACTCCTACCATTAATAGTAGTATGTGTGCAACCCTCATGTTTGCCCTTGGATTGCAGGCTGAATTTTAGAGCTGGAACGTTTTTGAGATCAACAGTTACATAGATATATATCTCATATTCCATCATGTAGTTTCTATCGTGTCTATATAAAGTGGTAAAATGTACCAGGAAGAAACACAGAGAGGACCAAGGAGATACCTTTAGGACCAGAGAGCCCGTAAGGCTACACTGTGGGCAGCCACTGCTGTAGTCTCTGCTTTCACAATGCAGATCGAAGTGTGATAAAGTGTGTCGGTCACGGTCATGAGTACCTGAGTGCTGACTGTTGCATGAAAGTTGATGTTCTCCTCTAGCAGCCACTGTTTGTTTTTCACTGTTGACACAGAGCTGAGATGTTGTGCCTTGTTACCAGCTCTACACGGAAAGTGCCACTACCTTAGTCTGTGCATGCAAATATTTACTGGATCTTTGGACAACCAGCTGGATCAGTCCAAAGGAGACAATCAGAGAAGTGCATACAGGAGGGTTACTACAGGGTCATGTCTAGGCTGCTACCAGGTTTTCTATATTGTCACTGCATAGAAACAATAGGTATGACAGGGAAGAGGTTAACCCTTTGGGACTTCATCTCTACTAGAACTTTCAAAGGAATCAAGAGAAACCTATATATTAGTTTCTTGGTCTCAATTGTTCAAAAATAAGCAATGGCTTTTTTGTATTAATTTAGCAATCATCTCCAAAAATGAGACTTTTAACATGTGTCAAGTTGACATCCAGAATTACTCATCACTCTTTTTTTCACATTGATACGTCCCTCTTTAAGTATTTTGAATATGTTGATATATGCAACAAAATAATTTATTTTAAATTTTGCCTCTTTTATAATGAGTCACTTTTCGGTGCCTGTATTGGTTTGACTGAGAAATGTGAGATAGTTTCATTGCTATTATACTCTTCTACAATATGTCTAAACTGTTTTATGAAACCAAGCTTTAAATAAATTGTTATTTTGTTTTCCTTTGAAGCCTTTCCTTCTGAATGTAGTGTGACTTAAAAAATACGGTGTGATACTATTCTTTTCACTTTCTTGATTAAAGAGCAGCTTGCAAATGCAAATCCTAGAGGTTCAAAATTCAAAAGACAAGTAACAATATTTTTTAAACATTAAATTTAAAGTTAATGTCATTATTTTTGAGATCTCTCAAAATGTGAACTGTTGTTAAACTCAGCCATAACGGTTTTAATTTGGGGACTTTTGTGACTTCACAATATACTCTTTATAACTCTCGTGGACAAGGTCTTACTCTACACAGCTGTTTTGGAGATCCAGGTTAACTGTAGTGCCTTAAATATAACACCACCTTTGCACATGCTTTATAGGAACTGAAGGCTTGCTGCTGTGGTGATTTTACTTGATAAACACATAAAAATAATGTTGCAAAAATAATGTTGCAAAAATAAAGTGAACTCCAGTTATATTGTTAGCCAAAATTATTGCTGTATCAGCTATTACTGCTATACCAATTACATTTTTATTATTTAATAATGTTATGTAAAATATATTTATAAAATAAGTATAAGAAGGTAATTCACCTGTTGAAAAACTTGTTATTTGATGATAAAATTAAGTTATGAAGTACTGCATACTGTTTGAGTATTTATTTAATGCTAACTAATGTAAAAACATGCTGATATAGAAATCTTTCCCTAGTCTTACACTAGTTTGTATCAATTTTAATAAATATCTGATATTTTTGAAAAGGCAAATATTGTCATTTTCACTAACTAGCTGTACCTACTGTTGTTGCATTTGCTGTCTTTTCAACAAAATGCTTAAGGAGATCCTTAAATCCAGCATAATGAGCATTTATGTATATGTGTAAACGTATGTTTGGAAGGCGTATGAGGAGTGCTTTTGGGGAAACTGCCTGGACTGTAAAATGTTTCTCTGGAACAAAGGTAGCAGATGCTGGCTGTGCTATATTATATTTTCTTTGTTGGTTGGTGAGCTTTTTTCACATAGATTTTGGAAAGGGAAAGCTTTTATTCAACTTTGAGTATCTTTGATTTATCATTACTGAAACACATAATTTAAAAATATACTCAGCACAATACTTGCACTAGGACTTGCATGTTTTTTTCAGCGACTTTAATACCATCAGAGCAAATGGTGGGTGGGAACACACTGATGCCACATCCTTGAACTCCTTTGTGTGTTAAGAACAATGTCTCTTTTAAACAGAACATATATCTTAAATAAACTTGGTAGAATTAAGAGGGGAGAAAAATTAAAGAGATTGGAGAACTTGCTTGTCGAAATGAATCTTTTATTCTGTCTGATGGGTGGCAGTGATAGTAATTTGCCACTGTGTAAAAAGTGAAAGGAATGTAATGTGCATTTTGGGGTAGCAATGTATGACTTTTCCCAATAATCCTGTCATCAGCTCATTTATTGCTTGTGACTTTAAATAGTTCCCTGAGAGCTCAGNGGGGGGACGGGACGGGACGGACTTGTAAAGAAGAAGTCATAAAGTCTGGAGCTCTCGCCAGATTTCCTTTGCAAGGTGAGGTGTGGCCCAGGCTGTGCGCAGAGCTGCCGGAGGGCCAGCCACCCTCCCCGTGGAGCCCAGGGCCCGGCCTGGCTGGGGGCCAGGCAGCCAGACGCCAGGCTCTGGGCTCCCAGCGCTGGGAGAGGCCGCTCAGCCTGCTTATACAATGGTATTATCTCAGGCCAACCACCGCTGCAGAAACTCTCAATGCTTCCTGTCCTTATAGCATGAGCACAAACTGTCCGCTTTCCAACCGCTTGCTGACACACTCACCAGCACTTGCTTGCCAGACTAGCTGTGTAAATGTCTAAAGCGACTTCTTTCCTGGGATTTACAGACACTGCATGTAGTAATGTATTGTATTTTTAGTCTCTTCTGTCATGATCGACAAGATCATGAGTCAATAGGGAAAGAAAATAAGCTTCAATTTCAGGTTCTAAAATACCAGCAGAATCTTATAGTAAAAAGAATATAAATTCTTTAATAACCTAACACTTCTTTGCAATAAACGTCAATTTTAATTAAGTCTAAAGAAAGCAGGGTATTTAAAATCAATTCTTCTGTTCTTTGGCTTAATTTTAAATACAGTAAGTATTTGAGAAGTTATGAAGAATCATTTAACGTGAACTATCTTATGGGTAGGAAAGGTAGGAAACCTACTAGAAAAGAACTTTTCTTCTACACAGCATCTTTTAAAAAAAACTGAGAACAAGTCTGATATTGTCTGTCCTGCATGTTTCTGACTCCGTTTTGTCTCTTGCTCTTGAGGTATGTTATGTGCCCATTGGTGATGAGGAATAATAAAGTCTCAATTTCATATAATGAAATATTAACAACTGACATGAATATTTAATAAACATTCCCATTAATTTTAATTTAGAAAATGTAATAGATGTTTAGTACAGTTGTAGTTTAAGATGTGGTTGATTTAGAAAACCTAATTTATGATTGAGAGATATATACGTGCATTGTGGTATGAAGGGCCAGATTCTCAGCTTCATTTGAACTAGCTATATGTCTGGTAGAGTATCTTCCTGGTGGAATGGGAGAATAAGCTCTATGAACAGTAGATAAAAAGCTTAACTTTTTACTTTGATTTCTGTGCAGAAAACAAATCTCATTGCAGAAAGAAGGAAATACCTTCATGCTCACTAGTGCTTAGTCTTAAATATTCACTTACTAAGTAAGAGAATGTCCATTATGTTTAGTGAAGTGTAGAGAGAGGGGATAATTCAGGTCTTATGAAGTACAAAATTTTTATTGGGACAGTAGCTGTAGTTTTTGTAATGTCTAAAATGCCAATGCTGGGGCTTGTGCAACAATGAGATGTTAAAAAGATATAAGCCACAATTTTTAAAATATTAGCCTTTTTTCAGAAAAAAGTCCACTATAATCATCATTCATGCCAGTCAAGCTGGTGCAATCATCATAACATGACATGGTTTTGTCTACATAATTTGACTCAGATGGCATTATTTGGAGGAGGGCAGTTTTGTGTTGACAAAGGAATGTCTACCACATGACACCAAGCATCTCAATTTGGCATACCAAAGAAATAGAAAGAAGTTTTTCATGTAGGTGTTTCTCTGTACACTGCTTAATGGTCATTAGATTTTTTTAAAAAATTCTTCTGTACTTTTCTTTGCATTTTTTATCTTAAAATGAATAAACAACTGACTGACATATCTCAGGGAAGTTTTAATAGAATTTCAGGTGTAGAAGGCTTCCTGATAATCAGAAAATATCGAATATTTGTCATATAGTTATCATTTGATCACTGTCTAAATCCGTAACTCCATTTACAGAAAGGGAGGTTGCACTGCTTTTTCCATAGGTGTGACAACCCCTCCCAGTGCTGATGCTTGTAAATAAAAATATAGGATGCAGATGATGAAATCAGCTACGTAAATGTACAGTAAAACCAGTACATGTAGAGTTAAAGCAAAACCTAGAAAACTGAGGTCCTGCTTGTTCTAAATTGATACTGAAGATCCTGTGGTGTTTTATCAGAGTTAGTTCAATGTGACCGACCATACATTCCTTGCTCATCACTTTTATGAATGGGTTTTATACTAATTTCTCCATTGGTCCCACAGTATTTTATCGGATTTCGATGAAATTTTTTAGATTTTAAAAAGGTAATTTTCCTATAATTTTCTGCAATCCTGTCGGCTGAATTGCTTAAAATGAATACAGTACAGAAAAGTAGTTTCTTAGCTGGATATATGTTAGTTTTGCAACTGCCTTGATATAGAAATGAAGACCCTAATTTAATAACAATTTTCTTCACATGTATTGCTAGTTTACTTAAAATTCATTCCTGCAGTTAGATCTGTACATGTAACCCTCCCAACTGTACAAATCTAACTCTACTTTTAGAATCATGTGCATGCCAGTAAGATCAGATCATTGAGCTTGGTTTAAGATAATTTTATTAATAAAAGGGAAAAAAACCCCACCATCATTTTCACACAAAAACTTTATCAGGAAGTTGTTTCACACGTTATTACTGGTGGAAGTGTAGTTTCGGCACTGTTATTTCTCCATCAGACTACTTAATGCCCCATTCTGAAGTGCCAATTTGAATGTTAATTTTTCTGTGAGTTTCACTACAAAATGGGAAGTGTTTATAACTAATTGTATATTGGGTATAAGCAAATATTTTCAGCAAAGAATTTTTTCATACAAAAATTCCATGTATTTCTATTTGTTTTCTGGAAAGCATCTGAAATAAAATTTGAAAGTAGACCAGAAGACCATTTGGAAAGTCACATCCATCCATGACAGCTTCCAGCTCACCAGATAACACACAACATCTGTATAATTCTTTCCCTTGTTATAATCTTTAAAAATGTGTAATATAAAGTATCCTCAGGCTACAATGTTAACATCACTTTGAAGTGGAGAAGTAGTTCGTGAACATAAGAGCTCTTATATTTTTGTTTCTGTACTTGTACTTTAAACACATAAGTGATGCTAGTTAGTTTAATGACTGTATGTCTATCTGTCTGAAAGGATAATCTCATGAATAGATGGATATTTAGTATGCTTATAGATTTATAGGTTTCCTGTAATAGGGATGTCGCAAGTTGGTCTGTTGGCTAGCTTCATGCAGACGAGTCTGCAATGCTCAGATGTACAAGACCGGTGATAGTGAAATAGCTTAGCTCTTTGCTGAAGCATGCTAATTGCCAAGTCTGCTCAGATGAGTGAGAAACTATGGCTATCACTTTCTAGCTTCACTGTCTAAATGAAAGACAGAGTTTCTCTCATGGGAAGCCACGAGCATTTCTTGGGAGACAAGTTAGACCTAGACTTTATAACATTAGTAAAGCGGTTTGGCATCATTTTGTTTTGATTTTTTTTTTAAGTCTGAAGACTTATAATGCTTCTTTTTTAAAAGAAGACTTAAAAAAACCTTTTTCACTGATCTATGAAATTCTTCCCTCTTCAGTTTCTGTCAGTGTACTTAGTGGTGTAATGTATGCATAAGCCCAAACTGTAGTTCTCTAGATCTTTCTTGTCTTACTACTTGATCATACACGATCCTCTGCAAGAGTAAGTACATATATGACTGACATCCCTATTAGGATGTAAGTCAAAATCAAAACCATATTTACAAGGTCTATAGAGGAATATTTGTGTAGCATAAAAGGGAGGTGGTACTTATAATCTACAATTAGTATATTAATTATATTAAGTATATATAAAATATGTATATTAAAAAGTATAATTAATTTACATTTATGAGATTACAGAAACATGAATTAATTTAAGGGGGACAAGGTTCCTTTTATTCCTTCTGTAGAGTCCATTTTAATATATGAATTGTATTTGTGACTACCTCCCTTTCTTCTGCTTATATATGCCTTTAGTTCACTCTGAAGATGGCATGTTTGTTCATTTAAATGTACGCAAAGCTTATTTTCATGTTCCCAGTTTGGAAACTGGTAACACAGGATTTAGCCACTGCTTACCTGGAAGCTTCGTTAGACTTAGGAGCTGATGTTGAACTTTGTGTTATCGGGCTGTATTGATACCTGGCTTAGGCTATTTTAAACTGACTTGTCTGTAAACACAAGCTAGAGTTACATTTTGGATTGTAGTGCAGATATATGTTGTGACTGCCTTTATCCCGGTATAATATTTAGATACAATATTTTCTATCAGTGCATTTTTAGCTATTGGTTTAAATATTTAGCTAGAAATAAAGGGGAATCAGATCAATTAGAACTGACAGCTCCATATGATATGCTAGAGCCTTTCAGCAGTGTATGCAAACTCTGTTTTTGCAGCACTGGCTAAAGAGATTTAGGGGGGAAAGGAAGGGGGAGAAAAGGATTAGGAGGCATCAGTGAAAACTTTGAAGCTCTGGACTGGGAATATCAGAGTTTCTGATGGGAAGGGTAAGGGATGAGCTGATATTTCAGAGAATGAGGATGAAGCAGTGTGTAGGAAAGCGGGTTTCAGAGGGCCATGGAAGCTCTGGGAAGACTACAGACAGGTATAGGACTCTCCTGGTCTCATTCTGCTGAGATACAGGATCTTCACCTTTTCTAGCACTTCCTGGCCTTACCTTCCAGTCTTGTATTGGCCCTGACTTCCTAGGCGACTGGGAGGGAAGGGAGAGAATGAATTCCTACTGTGAGGAAAAAGGAGATTTGATAACACCAGGGACAGAAGAGTGGGAGAGGTGGAAGCATGGACTGCAGCCACTTATAAAGCCTGTTTTCTGTCTTGCTTACAGCAGCAGACAGCAAAATAAAAGAGTAGGTGTTTGATTCTGGAAAGCATCTCTTTTGAAACAGGTGAAATATTGCAACCCTGCTGCATAGGCAGCATAAAGTTGTCCCTGGTTCAGCCAGTGGCTTCTGTTGTAACTGTATTTGCAAGTACCACACTTCAACCTTCAATAAATTGAGACCACAGTATTCTGAAATTAGGATTTCTTTTACTCATACAAGTCCATGTTCATTGTGGTTCCCAGTTGCTGTACAATTATTTTTTTATTATTACTTATATCTGCATAGCACACACTTTAATAACTATTATAAAAGTGATCAGACTTTATATGCCACCCTCGCATTGTCCTTGATACAGTGTTGTGCTGTCCATTTTCACAAAGACTTCCACAGGTGTGTTGAAATCATTGCTCATTAGGATCCTAACTTCTAATTTTAAAGGAAAAGCTTGTATTATGATGATTAAATTAGAGATCCTCCTTTGGAATAGAATATTTTTCCAAGGGGGGGAATAATAATTTCTACCGAATATGTGTGATTGTCAAAATCTTTATAGACCTGAGTATTACTCACATCTAAAGTCAAGTCAGCAAGCGAAGTGGTCAGACTCATTACATTACTATTTTCAGTCAGTTAAGAGTTGAAAGATTTTAGGAGGAAATTCCAGGAATTATTTTTTTTTATGTTTTTGTCTATTTTTTTTAATAGAATAATAAAACAAAAGAATGGTTATACATTTCTTGGGAGATTTTGTAATTACAGACAATTTAGGCTGGCAATTTCATGGATGACTTGACATTCACTAGTGAGGCCTCCTGCTTTGGTGTTACCTCCCATACACAGGTCAAGGACAAGTGCAAAAGACAGTCTTCATGTGGCTGATGAAGTCACTTTCAGATGGTTCCTGCTGCTTAACCAGTGTCTGTATGACTAAGTTATTATTATAAACACATCACTATAAATTAAGATAAGAAAGAATGAGGGAATAAAAGGAAGAGGAAATGACTGAGACCTTGTATTTCTGAAAAGACTCCAATAAAACAATTCTCTCTGAATGACGATGGAATACTTGAAACCACTTTAAAATCCCTACTCCAAATTTATCTCTAGTGAAAATTTGAAGTCACATGATATGTGAAGTTCACATTATATGTGAATTTGACCACTAGCTTTAAACAAACCCATTCCATACCTCCACCCTTTCCTTTTAAATGTCGCTCCTTAAAATACACTTCTTGCAAAAGGCTCATAATGTCTAGTTGCCATGAAGAGACTTGTTTACCAGTTGATTACCTAAATGCAGTATATGATAAGTGTAAAAATAAACCAACATA
Source organism: Burhinus bistriatus (assembly GCA_013397275.1). Lineage (NCBI taxonomy): Eukaryota > Metazoa > Chordata > Aves > Charadriiformes > Burhinidae > Burhinus > Burhinus bistriatus. Next base: position 277,866 of record VYXH01001555.1, on the reverse strand, counting down.
GCATCGACTATAATATTTAGTAATTTCTGGTCAACTTCCCACTAAACATAAATTGATTTTATGCCTTTCTTCTTTGCCTGTGCATGTAACTACAACGTGTATTGCAAAATTATTCATAGATGAATACTTAGATTATAAGTTTCTGGTGCCAGCACTCTTATTCTCATACATTACAGCTTTATGAAGCACAAAATTGAAATTAATATTAATTGACATTATTTGAAAGAATGGTAAAAAGCTGTTTAAAAACTATACAATAAGTTTAACTACAAATAGGTTTTTTTTGCACAAGCTCTGGAATTTATATTTGTTTGTTAAAGCATTGGAGCTTTTTGCATAACGTCCCAGATGGGAGTGAAGGAGCAGCCTGAAATCTTAGGCACCTTGAGAGATTCAGCTAAATATAATACATTTGGGTACAACTGTCCTGTGCCCATGCAAAAGACAAAATTGAGGTCCTTTAGTGAAGGAACAGAGAACTGCTTTATCTGTCTAATGCTGTCCAGATAACATTAAAGCAAGGGTAGCTGGGTTGTATGCGTGGGGTTATATTGCTGAAATACAACATGCTAGGTATTATTCATGTTAAGGGTAAGTATATAATTTAGGATATTTGAAGGTCTAGGAGAAGTTGTGGATGCCACATCACTGGAAGTGTTCAAGGTCAAGTTGGACAGGGCTTTGAGCAACCTGATCTAGTGAAAGCTGTCCCAGTCCATGGCAGGGGAGTTGGACTAGATGACCTTTAAAGGTCCCTTCCAAGCCAACCCACTCTATAATGCTATGATATACATGGACTTCCTAGTATTTCCTAAATATGACTCCAAGCTGTTAGATCCATAGTCTAGATGTTTGACAAACATGTTACTTAGCCAGGTACTAAATGAAAATTAATCTCTTTTACTCTGTATGAATGTATTCTGTCATTTTAAAAATAACCTTCCACTGTAATGGTTAAGCATAGATTTTTAACTATTAACGCTAGATTTTTTCTGTCTAGGTCTATAAACCCGTAGAAGCTCAGGCTGCTAGCTGTTATGATTACCAGTTGATAGAGTTGTCTACATATTGTAGCAATTGCAATTTTTAAAGTGATTGTTTTAGATACTCTGTTTTGTGACTCAAAACATGTAACAAAATTGCAGCAAGTTAAAAGATAATTCAAAACATGACTGAATATTTGGATAGAAACATGTATTTGGGACTGTGATGTACAAGGATTAATACCTCAGTCAGAGATGGAGAAGCGCTACATGATTTAAATTGCAAATCTACATTTTTGTTGGATGATGAACACAGAATTTTGGTCCAAATTAATACAGAGGTAAGTCTAGATAATGCAGTTACATTGGATATGTTCTTTGTATCATCTGTCTCCCAGATATTCTTAGAACTTGAAATGGAGAGCAGATGAGAGGAAATGAAAGGGAGTTCAGAGCTGAGGTTTCTAGGCCTCACTTTTACATATGAAGAAGAACATCTTAAATATTTTATTCCATTTCTGTGGAAAAATATCTAAAAAGAAGGATATGTGTCGTATCAAAGGAACATTTTATTCTTCTAAACGTTACCACTTTTCACCTTTGTAAAACTTGTCAGATCTTGTACACCTTTAGTTTAGTTTTTTAGTCATTATAAGATAGCATTTTTGAATCAGCATCAATAAGTGTTTCACTTCTGTAGGAGTTTTAATGGAAGTAAACTACAAATGTTTACATTAAAATTCAGTCTGTTAAGTACCTTAAGAGTTGTAAAAGAACACAGCCTTATAAACATGCTCAACTGCAACTTTAAATTAGTAACGCCACTTGTATGTTTAACCAAACAGATACATTTTCAGGTTTGTTGTGTAGGTTGTAACTGAAACCCAAAAGTCTGAGTTTGGATATCTATAATGTAATTGGTATTATAGACTTTATTTTTTAAGTCAAGAAAATAATCAGAAGTTCAAAAGAATGAGGGTAAAACAGAACAATCTGGTAGAATTAAATGTATTAATCTTTTTTAAAGATCTAGATGGAAAAATAACATTTACATAGTAATGGACAATGTCTCTTCTTTCATGCACAATATTATGTACACTTAAAATCTGCAGGCAGAACAACATTTTAATAAAGTTTTACTATTAATAGTAAGTTTATCTCTCCTTACATTTCAGCTTTAAATAAGAATGTAGTAATAGGAAGTAATGAAAAATCTAACCAGCCTCTCTGAAGAGCTTGTAGAATTGAGGTGATGATGAGGCTCAGACAGATAAGAGAATTCAGCGCAAGAACGAGACAGAAGTGGACAAATGCCAAGATAAAGAAAACAGCAGCATTATACAGAGATAATATATCATTTTTTTTTTTTTTCATACACTTACACTTATTCACCCTGGGATACTCCCAATTATTTTTAGGGACCTTACTCATTTCCTAGATGACAGATTAGAGACATTACATTGTCAAGTCCTTGTGATTAGTGAAAGAAACTTATGGAAAACCCCTGTGTCCTTCTGCTTTCTTTAATCTCCTAGAATATAACTGTGATGTCTCCAGACTTCTAGTCTGAAGCCAAGAATTGTCCAGCATTTGGAATTGAATTAAATAGGTTTGTCCATCAGAGGAGTCATAGTTAAAGCATTCAAGATCTTGTATTAAAATATGATTTGGAAAAGGTCATGCAGATACTGTTTGCCATTCTTAGTAAGCAAGGTGATTGCGCGTTTCAACTTTTAGCTTTAAACCAGAAATTGTAATAGTTGACCTCAAGCAAAATAATGTCATCACTAAGAGTATGCTACTGTACCAGCACCTTTCTCTTTCATGTTGTTTTTGTTGTTGTTTACAGCTAGATTAAAAGATGCAATTTCACTTTGTAATCAGATTACATCATCTGCATTTCAGTTTCTTCGCTGGAGTTAAATGAAGTTTAACAAAGGAGTTGAAATTTCTTCGTTTGTATTTGGAAAGAAGATTTCTGTAAGATACGAATAAGAATCCAAAATGAAGTATCTTATCTTCTTGAATAGAGATTCAGTTTGATACAATTATTTTGGAAGGAGAGTAGTGCTAATTAAGGAACATCTACTGAACACATCAGCACGTTCTTGAAACAAAATCTTAATCTGAATACAAAGTTTGAAGTTTAGGCTTTTTATATGGAAACTCAGATGCCTGCAGCATATTTTCAGCAACATTTATGCAAGCAACTCAATCAGCTATTCAGAAGGATTTTTCTCAGTATCTCAGAGCAGCCTTCAGCACACCTATCCTGCATGGAACAGATGCTGTTATTTTACGTGGCTTGTAAAGTGCTAGGTGTTTTACAGAAACTTGCAGAGCTGGTAGTGAGTCTCACTTCACATGTGACCAAAAAAAAAGGAGTAAACAAAAGTTGTTACAAGGAAGGAAAGAGAGGATATGATTATAAGGTGTAGTAACGCAGGAAAGCTTGATCTTGGCACCGAAGTAATCAAATGCAAATCAAAACTCCTATATTCATGAAGATAAACTTATTTTTAAATTAAACATCATCTTAAGATTTAGATGAAGTCACAATGAGTCTTCTTTTTTTTAAAAATAAAAATCCTCATTTTGACTTTTTAATTGATTGCTCTCCTGTGTGCAAAATGGCAGTTTAAAAAAGCAATAAATCAAAAAGCTGCTTGACAAATGGAAGTTACGTATGTTCTTTGTGAAATAACATTCTGTTAAGGGCGATGAGGAACAGAAACATGTAATACAAGCAAGGAAAAAGAGCTACATCTACTTTACCTACCCAGTAACCTGCTGTGATTTATCACATATGAAGCAGATCTTACAGGATCTTTCTGCTCAGGAGTCACATTGCCATTGGAATTTCTTGTCAGGGCTCTTCCCCAAGTAAGGCTTTGGTTCTGCTCTGTGAAAGGATAGTTGAATCAGAAGTTTACCCACTCGCTATTCAAAACCAAAAAAATTTTACCTGCATAAAAAATTATGCAGATAAAAAATATTAACATTTTATTCTTTTAATGTTTATAGATGGCCTTTCTTTCATACAAGACAGTGAAAACTGACAAATTAATTTGTATTTTTCTGTTCCACATTTCTGTCAAGATATTGCATACTGTCAGAATGCTGCAGACACTTCAGGGGAATGAAGATTTTTAATTATTCAGAAATAGTTTTTCTTGGGTTTGTGAAAACTCACTTTTACAGCATATGCATGTTAGACTAGACTTGTGGTCTGTAAAAGGTTAAGAAAAATACAGTTCCTAAAAGTATTATTTTTCCCTTTTATGGATGAGCACCAGGCTTTAAGACATCAGTGTAAATAGAGTTTCCTGTTCCAGGGAAGTTTGGCTACTGCAGGAGCCCAAAGGTCCTTTGGGAAAAGCTTGATAGGAACTATGAGTTGAATGTGACCTGAGGCTCCAGGAACCAAAGAGGCAGAACTGAGGGAAACACATTTCACAGCCCTTTTGTGCAATCTTAAGTCCCATAAGCACTTCTGGGAAAGTAAACCCTTCATGATACACACAGTATTTATTGCTAAAGGAGAAGTCATGCTAATGGCTTTCAGAAATCATTTTGTTATCTGTAGATCTGTGACTTCTTTCCCTGAAGTTTGCTGTAATTTCAAAAAAACCTGCAGATTTGCAGAAATGCTATGCAGGAATAGGAATGCTAAACACTCCTCCATGACTGGTAGGCATTGTGCAGGATCCAGTCCAAAATGCAGTTTTGCGTTCAACATATTTAGCAATTTTCTGAAGAAAGTATATTTGAATAACTACATGAATTCTGTTTCATTAGCAATGTTAATTTGTCAGGACTGTGTGTTTGTTTATTCAGAAATCAGTGTTGATTCTTCTCTCCTCGTTTACTCACCCTCTCCTATTTGCAGCTGGGCAAAATTTGTGCATGTGAAGAAAGAAGGAGGAAAGCAAGCTGGGTGGGTGAGATGACTTACTGTGATTCAGAGCAGCCACCACACGTTTATGTTAATGAGGTTGCTTGTGTGAATATCACTTTACTGCATTTTTTTCTTCATCTGACCAAGTTCTAATTGGACCTCTGCCACAGATTTTCCAATGTGACATGAAGTGAATCATCTAACCTCTAACTGTATTCCATATCATTTTAAAAGGAGTAATAATACTTAGTGTGTCTTTTTTTTTTTCCCTGGATGTGTTTTGGTAAAGAAAGGCATTATACCTTGTCTCTGAAAGTACTGCTATAATGCAAATAATTGAAGAACAACACTCAATTGTTTATTTAATGTTTCTATTTGCTTTCATTTTTCCATTTGCTTTTCACTTAGCATTATCAAAAATAACATTTTTTTAAAAATAATTAACATTGTTGAAAAACTCAAAGGAAGTATATTTTGAAAAAATAAAGTGGATAAATTACATTAATTGTAGGGATTGGAATGAAATAATGCATTCCTCCTTTTCTTTATAACTATTCTCTCTTTGTGTTGCAAGAAGTTGTCCTTTGGAAGTCTGGAGAACAGCTCTCATAACTAGAATTTTATTCTATTAGATTACCTTGATTTGATAATGCTGAAATTAAACTAGTATCCTTTTTAATGACTTAAACTTTAAAAAGTAATGTTCTGTCTCATTCTCCAAATTTCAGGTATGCTAAGCAGCTTTTCTATAAGGGTTATTCATGTGAAGTAAAACATTGGGTGTGTGCTTTCTAAAGACCTCTGTAAATCAACAAAGCTATACATAGCACAGTCTGATGTAGTTACCAGCTGATTATTTCTGCAAAGACACTCCAAATGAGAGAGGAAATTCCAAACTTCCTTATTATTCCAACATGCTGAGCTTGCTAGTCAATAAAAGTTTTCCAATTTTTATTTAGTATATTGGTGGCATTTGGCTGGTTCCAGTGACAGGTATCCTTTGTTTCCTTACTTTTTGTTAGCTACGAACTTTTCATTAGTGATGCATTTCTGAAGCACTATATTTTTTTATATGAGGTGCAGCAATGAAGGTATTTCCATTTAAGCATCCCAACTATATCCCCTTTTGACTAGCCAGTAGTAAAAAAGCAGTATTACAATAAATAGTTTCACAGAGAACATGCCGCTTTTGTGTATGGAATTTGGAGACCTCTGCTTTCAGGATCTTGCTTTATAAAAGAATATTGCATGTAGAAGGGGGATAAATATTGTGCATAAATATTGCACAGCTTTGGACTTCTCTTTTCAAGCTTTGGTACCATTCATGTCATCATAAGTCAGTCAGCTTTGATAAGCAAGAGATGTGGTTAGTAAATAAACATACTTTACACTATAGTGGAAAAACTGTGATGTTGGATTAACAGTGAATAAAACAAAAGCAAAGTCACGACAGTCATGTTAGTGACTATAATGGTAGAATGGGCATATGTTTAAATATATGCCCATTGGCTAGAGTGGACATATATTTAAACAAAATTAGGAATGTATCATCCTGTTTCTAATATACAAGAAGAACAGAATTATGCGAAAATGTTAAATAGTCCATGTAGACCTGAATAAGATGTCATAGGAAAGCATCAGCCAGAGAGTGATTAATAGTGGAACAGACACCCGAAGAGACGTATCTAGTGAAAGGCTGTCTCTTACCTGGAAAGAAGATGCTTGTTCTAATTTTGGTATTCTGCTCCCATCTCTGCTCTATGGGGTGTAATGTTCAGCTCTGTGCTGGGGCAGGTTATCAGCCCATTGCCAGCTATATAAATGACAGCCAAGCAGGTGTAATTTTTTACTTCCCTTTTTTTTTTTTTTCTGCTTAGTAGATGTAGCTTCATTTTAAAAGGTACCTTGCTTTATTTAATGCATAAAGGTACTAACATCACCTTGAAGTCAAATTAAGAAGTTGAGATGACAGGGTTAGGATATATGAGAAGACATCGTATGGTATTGACAGAATTTTCCTTTTAAAAGTGGGGATACAGTTTAATCTTCAGACATGAGAACGTCCTAGAATTGTTGTGGTGGTAAAAATTAAAGGTTAAGTTAGCTGTTAGATTCTTTTTGCTAACTTATCATGAGGATCTACATATGACAGTTCATTTTCATTTCCTTTTATTTTATTCCTTCTCAGATTTACAAGCAAAACATTCCTTTTCAATTTTGTAAGGCAGATGAGCAGTTAGTACCTTTGTGGTATGTTTTGCTGTTATTCATATAGGTGCTCCAAAATAAACAGCTAATTGCTGGAGCTGGAAGTGTTTCAGGATTCTTTGTGTGCATTGCAATCCCAGACAAAGGCATGCTTGGCTAAATCTGCTTATCTTTTACACAGATAGTCTGGTTGGAATTGCTGTACAGCATTGTTGCCAGGTATTTCTTAAGCAAGAATCTACATATATTGTTCATAAACTCATTGGATTAAAATTCAGTGATCTCTCTCCTAATGAGCCTTGGAACAAGTTTCTTTATCAGAAAATCATACCAAACAATAAAGCTTGTTAGAGTTCAAGAAGTCAGCTTTTGAACATGGGGGTCCAATTTAAAGGCTGGGTTTTATAACAATATATGTTTTAGAGTATAGTATTTATTGAAGCTGGGCTGAAAGACTTCCGTGAAGAGTCTTGACTTGTCAGGTTTCATGATACTTACAGAAAATATGTACTGTTTGCATACCTGCAATTTCTACTACATAAAAGGAATTTTCAAGGAACTTCTCTTTTATGAATACCCATGAGAAAATAAATCCTGTGGATTTTTGTTGTTTCATTTTCACACTATTTTTTATAAGTCTGTTACCAAATATTCTACTTGGTCACAGACACAACTTCTCCAGGGAAGGGGTATTTGAGCATAAGTCTATAGAATAAAACTCTCTATCTGTACCCTACTCCAGGCCACCATTGTACTCCAAGTCCTACAACTCAAAAGAAATTAGCCATGCCCTTTAAGAACCATCACTGTCTATTATTCTTCTACATTTTATCATCTGGGATACTGAGCTCTCCTCACTCCTTCAAAGGTGCAGTATGTGTTTCCTTATTCCCATACTGGTAGAAAGTAAACAACATTCCAGAAATTTACTGTTTCAATGTCAATTCCATCTGTTTCAATAATAACTGTTCTGTATTTTACATATTCTTCCCAGTTAAACTCATCACTGACTTGATTCCAAACACCTGAAAAAGAATTACAAACATAACGTCATAGGATTCTGCTGAAGCCACGTTTTTCTGTGGGATTTGGCATTAATCTCTTTAACAAGTGGAAAAAGCAGTGGTTGATGCTGTGAGTGTACATGCCTAAGTATAGCAGTGAGTTATTAAAACTGTGACTATTACCAGAACTTTTTTTAAAAAATTACTGTATTCACTAGTTCTGGGAATCATTCTTGGTGTGCTGTAGGAGAGGAAAATATCTACAAGTCACTTTTTTTTTAAGAGAACTAAAAATTCACACTAGAAATTTCCTTACAGGAAATCAAGTTGGTACCCTTTCTAAATAGTCAACAATATTGTGAATGCCAATATATTCTACCATTGTATTTATTTCTATGCATCCATCTTCTGAAAAATATATGACTTTTGCTAATTTACAGTTACATCTTCATAGGCCACTTTTTTCTTTGACTCCTTTAATTATGGGAAGCATGAGAATGCCGACCTTCCCTTTCCTCACCCTCTTCATTGTACATCAGAAGCCAGTATTCTTGTCTGCTGGAGTTCAGACAATGTCAAGGGGGGGAGGGGGGGCAGGGGGCGGGGGTGGGGAGAGAATAAGAAAAACAATAACTGGGGCTGTCTGCCCATCCTTCCACTGTGTGAACAGGGAGGGTTTGAGTCTTAGCATTTTTCATGGGATAGGATTGTACCAAGACTTAACAAATTAAAAAATAATGTTTAGAAACTCCAGTAAAAGGAGTGATTTTGGAGGGAGTCTTTTAGAAACACATCTCAGTTATGGATTATTGTACACAGAACTGGTACCAATTAAATAAATATTTTTGTCTGAGGTACAGATACAAATGCAAACCAGGCTTTAGCTACTAATATTTAGATTCACAAGCACAGTTTTAAGTTCCTACTTTAAAGAGCTGGCTGATAAATCTGGACATATTATTTAGTGCTGTGAATTTCTCATTAATAAAATTTCTGCAATGTAATTTACTTTATTAGATAAAGTTCTATATTTAATGTCTGTTGGAAAGAAGGATGCACTACTTGAGTAGAAAAGTGACATTTATTTCCCAAAATTCTTAATAAAATGAAAAGCAGTTTTACTGTTATTCTGCCATTTGATGATAATTGGGGTTTTGGGGGGAGGTGTGTTTGTGAATCAATATGATTGCATCTTTTCATTACTTAGCTGGGAAATTTTTTAAAGTGTTTTAGAATGTGTGTCTAAAACAGTAGTTATACATTAAGGTGTAAGGTAACTTCAAAGACAGCTTTAAGAAAGAAATACAGGTTTAAATTTTCTTTATCTTTGTCACAAAGTTTATTTGTTGATTCTGAAGGAATTAAATTGATAAATGCACTGCTCAGGTAGCACCCTGTGACATTTTAACCTGGGTTCAAAGCTTCTCTTGTAGTTCAGCTCCCTCGGAGAACCTTTGATGTTCTTACATTCATTCACCTCTCATTTACTATTGTCTTAAGTATTTACCTTCTGGAGTTTATTTAGGAAAGGTATTCTAGGATGCAGCAGAGTATCTTAAAAGAGAACCACGGTAGGATAGAGATGCTTACAGAGATGTTAATCACCTGTGATCTGTCATGTACTTAGATATAAATTGCAAGGTCAATACTAGACATATATGATTCTCGATTATTAAAAAGTGAGGAAAAAACTGTATGCTTCCTTGAAAGATATCTCTGTCATTTTCTTTTTGTGATGGGTTTCAAACTTGAGTATTGATTTTAATTTTTTTAACTCCAACATTTCAGTTGAGCTAGAAAAAATTCCTTGAAACTCACTTGAAAATTAAGCTTTTCAACATATCGTTACTTTTAGTATCGCTTATAATTTTCGATATTAACTTTTCACAGCTTTGTGTGGGGAATTAATAATATGTATATGCAGAACATGTGTTCACTGGAAATATTAAATAACTCATAAGGCATTTGATATCTAAAATGGCTGGAACACCTGCCTTCTCTTCATCTCAAGGCTGACCAATGGGACTAATGTACTTTATGCATGAGGTTGAAAATTAAACTGTGAAGAATTAGCATAATCTGAGTGCCCAATGTGAAATCAGAATTGCATAGTTAAAACTTTTTCTTGAGGGGAGCACTGCTGAGAGATTATTTGTTTGCATATTTCCTGGGTATAGGTTTTATTTATTGAATTTTATTTTAGAAAGGCTTTTTTTAATTCCATGCAAGAAACGTTAAGATCAGCTTGATTAATTCACTATTTTGTTTTAGGGATCTACAGAGGGGATTATTAAATATTGTTGAGGGCTGAGTGTAACACAGGACATGATTTGTCTTCTCTACAGTTTCTGAATAGCAACTGCTAAATGAACAAAGACATACTATGAAATTGAAATGGTAAAACAAAGATTTAAGTATGGAATGAAGAAAAATCAGCAAATTAGTTTTAAAGTCAAAGCTAAATATTAGCATAATTTTTCATTAAAGTTTAGAAAACTAAGGGTAGAAGGAACTTCAGGGGCTGACTAGTCTGTCCCCTCACAGATTGCCCAGAGAAGTTGTGGAGTCTCCATCCATGGCAATATTAAAAAACCATTTGGATATGGTACTGGGCAACTGGCTCTAGGTGGCCTTGCTTGAGCAGGACGGTTGCACCAGATGCCCTCCAGAGGTCTCATCCAGCCTCAACTGTTCTGTGGTTCTGTGACCTGATGCAAGATCAACTGTAGGTATGCCTTAACACCTTAACAGGTGCTTGTCAGCCTGTTTTTAAAACGTATTTGCTCTCTACTTACAAAAACTGGAGGGTTTTGTATTCTCCATAGGCAACATATTCCAATGCTTCACTGTTTTCACCTTCTTTAGACTGTTTTTCTTACCATTAAAGCTAAATTTCCCTTAATGCAGTTTAAGCGTGTCAAGATTTTCTGTCCTATCCTCTGTGGATATTAATCTATACTGCATCAACTGTCTAGGAACGTGAAGACTGTCATTTTGTCTCCTCTTCTGTGAGGAGAAGGGAAAGGTTGTTTCATAGGTTGCAGAGAACATGCATATCTATACAGTGCACTGTGATGGGTTTTTTCTCTTCTTTTCCTCTCAGCAGCATGACTGATGTTTAAACTGTCATCTACAATTACCCCTCAAATCTTTTTCTTCAATACTGCTCCTTGCTTTTAAGTTCCTCATCTTTAATGTAGATTATGCCTAGCTCACTGAAATACCTTGCATTTGTCCATGTTGAATTTTATCCTGTTATGTTTAGGTCATTTGTGTAATTTTCAAGATAATTTGAATTACAGTTTTGTTCTTGAAACTCCTTGATGCCTCTCCTCACTTGCTGGAAGTTTGTGAGTTTAATAAATATATGCCCTTTTCTATCAGTCAGCTTGGTTAAAAGCTTATTTTTACTGTTTGTTGACCCATATAAAACTCCAGTCTATCTGTCCCTCCATTTTGACAGTGAACCATTGAGAAAAGATCTCTGATTTTCATTTTACAAAGAAAATACTTATGAAAAAATTACTGTGGAAATTCTTCTCTGTATAAGTTTTACTACAAGAAAAAAAAAGTATCTGTGAAACCTCGTGCAAGCAACATGTGTATCTCTGATGACTATACATATTTATAGAGGATCTTATCCTGAAGGATTCAAGATTTCTATGCAAATTATATATAAGGGAATCCTTTTCATAAAAATGTAGTTGCTGTTTGGAGGGGGTATAGCTGTAGCTTAATAATTCGCAAGTGGTACTACCCAGAGTTTAAAAATGCAAAATAAGAAAATACAGCATTTTTTTAGTGAGATGTTCTTCCTACTTATCTTTATTAAACTATCTCAAATCCCTAAGCTAAGAGCCTGAAATTAGGCAGTATGAAATCACTGTGTAAACAAAACTATAAAGAGTCAAAAGAAATTATTCAAATTGGAATTTTACCTATACTTAGTCAGCAGTATCAATACCTTTATTATTATAAAAAGGTAAAAAAGTTTTCTTATCAAATGGCCAAAATTTTTTGTATTACCCAAATTTGAGTGTTTAGATGTATAAATTAATTTTTCAATATTTCTTACTTTGTTTTTCCTGATAGTTTTGTATCTTGTATATTTTGGCATCAAATAGAGTTTATAAAAGGAATAATTATATCTGATTCATTCACTCATTTATTAGTAGAGTAACTATAAAAGTCAGTTAACTGTGCATTATTTACTAGTTTGCTTTTCTTGTAGTCAGAGGTGTTGGTACTCATTTAAAATCAAACTTAGCTTGCCATTGCACTTTTTGTACTGAAAATAATGAAAAAAATCAGATATACAAGTATTGGTTACGTAGTCATGTGTACTATACAATAACTGCTGATTTATATACAAATACAGCCATTTTTGTGCTGTCTGTATGATTTGCCACTTCACAGTTTTCTAGGATTAATATGGAAAAAGGTAATTCAGTTTAGAAGAAAGGAGAGTTAAGCTGCAGTTCCAGAATAGCTCATAGAATGCACAATAGAAGTGAAGGTTTGAATTTGGCTTAGGTTCCTCACTACTAGTTTTCTTTTGGACCACTGATTTACCCTTTTCCCAACTGATCGTAGTCAGTGTATTATTGGTAATCCCTGACTAGCTATCCTACAAAGGGTGAATCTGCCAAAGAGTCCTAATGATGCTCTGATTTCTCAGAGTTTTAGCAGGAATGTGGCAGAAAGGGAGTCTGAGACCGGTATCTTTATATTCAGCATTGAACTGCACTTAAAACTGGAGAGGGGAAAGGAAGAGGCACGCGATCTACGGCCTTTTTCTACTCTGCTGCAACTTTAGCCAGGTTATTTAGAACATCTGTTTTTCCTGAGTTCCCAAAGGTCCAGAACAGCGTTAGTAATATTAACACATCTTTGTAAAGCATTTATTGGATAAAAAATAGCATATAAATGCCCTTTGTAGTGAGATGGTATACAGAAGCTGGGTTTGGAAAAAGTATGAATTCTTTTTTTCAGAATGTCCTCAGTTACAAGGTAAGAGCAGTAGGTAGTTGCCTGATAAACATGTCTTTTAGTTGATCATCTAATGTTGCAGTCACACAGGAACTCTCAAGGAGTGCCATATCCCCTTACTGTCTTGCTTTAGTTCTTGATACACAACAACTGTTCAAAATAATGTCCAGTTCAGCTTGTGACAAAGGGGTGAAACTGCAGTTACTTCTGTGATCTTGATTGACTGTCTCAGTTCTCATCTTCAGAGTCTTCTGAAATGGTAGTTCTCAGCTTCTTCCTTCCTGAACCACTCTTCTGTTTAGACATGCCGTTATTCCATGGAACTTGGGTCTGGTCAGAGCTCCTTCTCTTAGACTTACCCAAAAAGTGGTTAAACACTTCAGATTTAGAACTTTGTTTTTTAATAATTTGATCAATTTATACAATTGATCTTGAATTGTTTACTTTCTGGAAAATTGTCTTAATACTATTAACCTTGCATCCAACCCTTCTTCTAAGATTTTAAAAATATTTTTAACAGAGCAGCGGATAATAATTGGTTCTTGAAAGAAAACTTTCCCTAGTGAATGTACCATGCTGTAAAGTAACTAGCATAGATTTATTGATTCTGTCTAGAAATTTAAAATGTTACCTTGAACACTTTGTGATCTTCCCACTGATATGTCCAAATTATATCTGGTGCCAAGAATTGTATTTAATTCACTTTTTTTTTTTCTGTAAAAATATATTTAACTAAGTTATGTACTAAGATAGATCACTGAAATTTACAGAGCTGAAAAAGTAATTTATTTACAATATTTGCTATCAAATTCTGTCATACAGATACATCTTTCTACTCACCTCTTATTTCAGTATTGCAGGATAGATTTTGACCTACACCTGTATAGACAATGACCTTAACATATGACTATTCTATGGATGAAATCACATTAAATATTTGTGAACCTATAAACTCTTCTTAAGTGGGTAAAGATGAATAATACTCTGTGCTTTGTAAAAGCAGCCAATAAGCAGCAGTCTGTTTCCATAATCTTTATAATAATGGGGGGTTTAATCCTAATTACGTATACATTTTAGGAAACTATATACTTCAGTATTACATGTTATTTAAAGTTTTTGTAAGCAGTGCTGTTGTAGCTGTCTAATCACTCACTGCTGTAACACTATTAGTTTTTAATTGTAGTAATGTAACAAGAAATAAGTGTCGTATACCTCTTCTCATCACTATGGTTTTAATCCAATAAACTCAACGTGTGCACATACACATATAGCAAGCTGGGAAAGTATTCCTGCAAGGGCTGTGCAAGTAACCTGCTTCTGTTTGGGAGACTTTCTGAATGCATATCACAATCTACTGTTTTTCAAATACAGATTTTTTAAATTTCTATTTTATTGAAAATACCTAGCAAAGAAAACAATAGCTTCACATAATTTTTTTCTTTGAATAAGAAGATGATAATGCATGTTTACTAACCACTTGCAGGTAACTATAAGCAGCAGTAGTTGCTTTTGTTTAAGGAAATTTTGAAATATGAAATTTGAAATTTCAGGCTGAGCCAATGACATAAATGGCTGTGGTTTATAAACACATGCATAAAATCAATAAGCATACTATCAAATGTTCTGCAACTTAACTGCTTAGTGGAAAAAATACCTGTTGAATATTTCACTATTTTGTGTGCTTAACAGTAAAAGCTCTCTTGAGACATAAGTATAAACCCTGTATGCATCTGTCAAAGGGATTCCCCAGATTCCATACTCATGCCTGTATGTAATTTAGTAACTGAATAACTTTATCTTATCTCCTTGTTTCAATTTCAGATTCATTTGGTGCTCCTTTAAAGTGAAGTCCTTATAGGTTAGTGTGTAGCCAGCGCTGTGTTAAGATTCAGTATCTACTTAGGGAAAGTTCATGGACCAGCAAGTCCCTATTAACATGGAACCCTTCCAAAGACAGGTAATATATCCAAGCTTAGATCTGTAATTACATATGTAAATAAAAACTAGTTGACTGTATTTCAGAATGTTTCTGAAGCTACAGGCTGCAAAGAAAATCCTAAGAATTAGTTTGAAATCATTCGTACAACTATTAATTATCAACTTATGTACGACTATTACTTACCCAGATCAAACCTTTGTTGCTTGTGTTTTCTATTGGATTAGTCTGACAAGTGGCAAAAAATGTGTGGCTGCACTGTTGCAAACCTGAAAGGGAGATTTAAAAATCCCCCCCCAACAAAAACTGATTGCACTGATAGATTTGCTTTTTATGGAAAGGAGATAATCAACGCGGCCTGATTTTTACTTATCAGGAGTTCAGGTCTGTACTGTGGCATCTACTGACAGCTGGCTAGGAGTATCCGCAAAAAAGAAAAATGCTGAGGAAGTATATTAATTGGTAATTAAGAAACCAGAGTATGAAGATCAAAGATACTGAAACTAAAAGTAGTAACTGAATAATATTTCTTGATATTGAAGGAAGAAAAGGACACATACCAGGAGGTATGCAACTGTAGGTAATCTTTTAGTGCCAGGAACACATGCTTGTTGGTGTAACTACATCTTCACTAGCAAGGTTTTCCTGTTTAGATAGGCAGCAGCATAGTTTCACTGCTAAATGGGTCTTGTGTTTAGCTAGCCTAAGATTAAAAAAAAAATGACAAAAAAAAACCCAACGACAACAACAAACCCCAACATTTGCAGCTCTGTCAGGTTCTGAAAGCTGCCAAGAAACCTCTACATTATGCCCTGTTCCAAACATTGAGTGTGCACACACAGTCTGGCCCTGGAAGGAGCTGCAGGTCCTTCCTGAGCACGACATGTTCTAGTGTCAGCTATGAGCTCAGACTTTCTTCTGTGCTTAATTGCAACACAAGTTAGATTACTAAAGTTTTTCAGTTGGACCTTAAAGAATATATGATAATTACTAATACATTAGAAGGCTGGTTCTTCACCTTGAGGAAAGATAAAGTGATGTGTCTTTCTTTGAAAAGTTTTTATTTTTCTATTGAAAAAGTAATACCTTTCTTGCAAGAACCTAACTTATTCAATGGCAATATATCACAAATACAGCCTAACAAACAGTAATGAGAAGGCTACCTAGGATGATATAAAATGTTTACATCTGTCGGTGATGTACTGCAGATATGTGACTGGTTTCCTTCAGAAATGTTCTATTTGAAAGGCGAATGTAGCATCTTCTTCATTAAAGTACCTTTTCTGCTGCAGAAAGTATTAATCAAGCAGCTACAGAATCCTTTACAGCTCTGTACTTTCCTGCTCACGGTATGTCTGTGTGGCTCCCTTAACTGGCAGCTGCTCCTCCCAGCAGCTGTAGAATTTTTAGAGGGGTAGTTCTGAGGCCCCAGCAGGTAGCAGGTTGGCTGTACTGCAGACATTGGATTTTGGGGAAAATGGGCTCCCTCTGGTGAGTGGTTGAGTGGTTGTCAACTGAACTGCCTAGGTGTTTTGGCTTGTCTTAGTTCAGATTTTATTTTTAAATGGACTGTCACAGTACCTGAGTACCTACATGCACTGGCATATAAAGTGTTGACGGCAACTGTCAACACTCGTTGTCTTTATTTCCTGAAGTGGCATAGGTCTTGCAACAGTAAATCTTGCAAATTTTCGCTAACTGGGAGAGAAGGCTAGGAGACTGACTGCTGGAAAGAGACGCTCGTGGAAAGTCAGGTATTACATCTGTGTAGGATAATTTTGGTGTGCTTCAGTTCTAACTCTGGCCTTAGTAAATCACCAATGTAGCTGGTTACTATTTCTTAAGCATTTTTCAGTTCATCTTGGGCTGAGAAACTTACTACCTTTACTTTTTGCAGGATGTGGGTCTGAACCAAAAAACCACAAATATGCTTTCTTTTGTGGCAAGTTTATTTATACACGTGTAAACCCAGAAAATAAAGCTCTGTAGTCATCCACCTTGCTTCATTAATTCAAACATCTCCGGGCTTTAATGGTAGAGGGCTGTCAACACGGTACCTCTAGGTACTACCTAAACTGTCTCCTAAAGAAGATTTGACTGAATTTTTTAAAGCTGAAAAGGTCATGAAACTTACCACTGAAGCAAGGTTTCTAAATTAAATGTTCTTGCAACATTTACATCTAGACCCCAGGCATACAATTTTAATGGAACTGGTAAACTGGAGATAGCTGGGTAGAAATCGTCTTAGATCTTGCAGGTTGTTTGCAGTAGGAATGAGGATCTCTACTTCTTGATCAAGCTACAGAGTAGGTTTATTGAAATTCCTGGGTCTTTTTTTGTTTTTTTTTAAAGTTTTCAGTTCTGCTTGATAACTGTTCTCTCATCCTTTCAGTAAATACCCTTCAAAGGGTGTTGTGAAGATAAAAAGGTGATGTTAAGAGGACAAAGGAGGAGGAAAAGGGACTTTCGGCTCTAAGGTTTTATTCAAACAGAAATAGGCCACGCAAGTAAAATAGGTGTGACTGCTGAATCACAGGCTAGATAATTCTAAACATATCTCAAACCCAAGTAATAATGACTGGATAAAAA